>CM055729.1:22406358-22694822 GCA_029465975.1 Dallia pectoralis | reverse complement strand
ATTGATCACAGGTCTTTTAAAGCATGTCTATATGTCTATATAACCTCTCTTGGCACCAGAAGTGGTTTTATCCTGTACCAAAGAGGGTTTTATCTGAAATTCATAGAAATTCTATAATAACTAAAAGGGTTCAAATGTTCAGAGAAAGGAAAAGTACAAATAAACAAATAACACTTAAGTATTGGGTTTGGAGCCCTTGGGAAAAATACTTCATTTAGAAAACTGATTAATTCCACACATTTTACCATTGCAAAGGGATGGACATTTTCATCTTTATAGGGGTGTTTTTGCATATTTTGTGATGGAAACATTTGCTGTTCAACAGCTCTCATCTAATACTATATCTGACATCCATTAGATTTAGGGAAATGTAGCATTGAAGCAACATCTCGTCTATTTCTACAGCATACATTTTCTCTGAAAAGTTGTCAACGATATTGGTCAATCACATTTATTTTACATCAACGAGAGTATACGCACGGTAGCTGAGAAAAAAACATTTTGGGATCACAAGGTACACATCCAGACAGACGATACAAATCTCGACCCACAATGCATACAAATATCTCCCTTGTATTTACTTAAATACATGATTTCCAAATGCATGTCGAAATGAGACAAATGTCAAACTGCCTAGCTGCCACCGTCTTGGGTGACGTTCAGAGATCGATAGTAAGATCTCTCAGCAATGCAGACTAGCCTTGACACAATCCTATAAGCACGGCTCTGTCTTATATCCTCCACAAAAAAGAAAAATGACTGACTGGACTTGCAGTAAAATATAACATTTGTCATGTGTGCTCTTAATCATTTGAGCAGCTTTAAGTGCTGGGTCCATCGCGACGATTTAAATGTAAATGTGTTGAATTACTTTAACTTTAATGGTAATCCTGTGACTGGCTGTTGATTGAGGCGATGAGATCTATTAGAAAGTGCATATCAACCTGTTAGACGTGAGCTATCAAACTGTCCCTTTCATATGAAAACCAGGATGTTTGGGTGTGTAGTGGGTGCCTTCTGGAGGTAGATAAGACAACATGCAAATATGCTAAGCTCTCAGAAAGCCTTCTGCGTGATGCAAGTGGAATAGGTGATGTGATCTTCAAAGAGCTTCTCTTCTCCATACTGAGGGATCCCAACATTTCCTAGTTTCCGGCTGTAAAATACATATCAATTTGAAAGGAGTCCCATTACAGATGGATCATAGGCCAATCTGTTAGAAGGTGACTATCTTACAAGGGGCAAAGCAGGCTGATGAATATGTTGAATGGAAATACATCTGGTTCATTTGTACAGCTAAAAAATGCGTTATGGCAACAGAGTACTTAAGCAATGTGAAAGCAAGGAGATATGTCAGTAGTGTACAAAAGTACAGTCTTTTCAATTAAAACCTACCAGTCAAACATTTTTCTACCATTCAATTCAGGAAAAAAGTAAGTGAAAGTCGATGTTTCATGTCGGCTTTGACGAATCCAATGTAAAATCTGTCATTCCGCCATTTGCGCGGCCTTCAAGCATGACCATGGCTCAATTAAGTCTTGTAATTTCAGCGCATTAACGCTTAATGGACAAATTCTCTCGCCAATAATACAGATTAATCAAAGTCAACTCTTAATCAAAGTCAACGAGATTGAAAGGCTTTTTGTCTTTATTACATGGGACTCCAAGCATGTCATATTTTTTCAATGGTACTCTAGAAATGCTTTTAATGCTATCCTTCAGTAAAAAATCAAAACTTAGTACTGCTGCAGTGGACAATTTGTCATGGTATAATTCATTCTCCTCCTGTTCTTCCAAGATAAAATGAAAACAAAGCCTGTGCATGGTCATAATGACAAATTCCACTTTCTTTTTTAATCCAGTCAACTGCTCTAGCAAAACATTTGTTCACTATGTCTATGTCAGCATTCAATTTGCCAACAATTTGCCAAAAAATATTAAACTTTCTATGTTCTATCTTAGTTCACTTCACTTACAGTTTAGAACTTTTTGGTTTGTTTAAAGCATCCCTGTGTGTCTAATAACCTCTGATTTACTCCCACCGCAAATGGAATGAAAACATGTTGGAGGACAATTTATTTTCTCTTCTCAACTTTGAAACTAATGGATAAATACTGTATATAGCTACAGCAGAGAAACAACATAAATGATCACCAGGACACATAATCAGTCTTCCTCACACGATTGGTAGTCTTCTTGAAACGACAGTGAGTCTGGACAGGTATTGGCATTAAGGTAGTACTCACAAGAGACCAATTTTATGAAAAGTTCTCCGCTCAAGCAATGGGGACAGCTGTTCTCAGAACAGCTGCTTTCACAGTCAAATTAATGACATGCTTGTCAACAGTTGTGTATAATGCAGTGTGTTTCCGCCCTCCCTCCCTTCCGCCCTTGCTTTTCGTTTTTTTCTTGTTTTCGTTGTTTTTGAGTGCTAAAGTATTATTATTGTCGATGCAGCCATAATTGGATATTACTTTTCTGAACTGAAATATTCCATCATTGAGTGTAAATATGTAGGCAATAAAATATTAGCATTTCTTATCAAATTTTTAGAGACAAGGTGTTCTTAAAATGCACTTAAACCCTTCTATGCCCAAAGCACTTTCATGGTTTCAAAGCACTTTCAGTGTCTAACACTAGTGTTGTTAATTCTGTTCCTCCCACCTTAACAGAAATTCAGAAAGTTAAATAAAACATTGAATCATAATGCATTCTCTTTAGTTTCAACATGGAAAACAACAAACAGTTATATCTGCATTTGTAATTGAGTCTAACCCAAATTGACATTGACTTGGTCTGAAGATTAATAATTACAGTGTTCAATAACGCATTTAGCACACATTTATAAGCAACGTGCTATTGCATAATCAAAGGTATAACTATCTATTATCTAATATCTATTATCACAAGTATCACTCTCTGTTATATATTATCACACATATCACTCTCTATTATCTATTATCACACGTATCACTCTCTATCTATTATCTAATATCTATTATCACACGTATCACTCTCTATTATCTGTTATCAATTATCACACGTATCACTCTCTATTATCTAATATCTATTATCACACGTCACTATCTATTAAGCAACCATTTCTGAATTTGCATAATTCAAGATTTAAATTAAAATCCAACAATGCACGTGAATTCTCAAGATAAGGAAGCATTCTTAGTGCAAAAGACAGATGCCAAATAATGTGTGGACGAGACACGCTCCTCATTCAATCATTTGGAACCTAAAGCCAATTAAATTAAGAAGATAAGAAGGGTCGCAGGTAAAAGTGTCAGACTTAAACACAACGCCATCTATATTGTCTATATGAAACCCATATGATGTCCGTATGCAAGTTGCCTGCTTTCCTAAAGATACCGATGAGATCCCGATGAACACGTTTGGCACCACCTTGTGGCCAGTCATGTGTAAATGCATTCTGGAAATCATATGCCAGTTCTCCAATCTCTAACATTTTGCTCTTGCTTTGGCGTGCAAAAAGAGGCGCTCAATGTTTTGGCGTGCAAAAAGTACCTAGAGACTGTGGGGAGAGGGACCAACCAGTTCTCTCCTCTAACCATCCTAAAGCTTATTCCATATTCTGCCAACACCGTCCTAAAAAGTATCAGCTCAGACATTGACAACAATTGCCATTCGTGACTGGGCACACGAATATCTGTCGTCAAGCAGAAAAAAGAAAACAGTTGGGTTTCTTTTAGGTCTGATCAAAGAGACGGCTAATGGAAATTGAGAAGAGGGTTCTCTGATTGTAGTGTGTGTGTGTGTCCTACTCCTGTATGCCCTGTAATAACTGATTGTAGTGTGTGTGTGTGTGTGTGTGTGTGTGTGTGTGTCCTACTCCTGTAAGCCCTGTAATAACACAAATAGAAGAGTTATATATTTTCAGAAATTGACATTTGTTTAAAGATTACCACTATCAGATGTTCCTTTCATCTGCCAGAACACAGCAGAAAGAAAGACATTTTTCAACATGGGAAATTGCAAACTGTAGGTGGTATACCCAGTGGCAAAGCAGGTACTTACAGCAGGAAAAATTATATTCTGAATCATTCAGATGACTAAAATAGTGTTGAAAAAGGAATCAATAATTTTACAATTCATGTGATATAACGCTAAAAACTAAAGAATATGACTGTTAGTTGTTCTGATTCCACAGTCGACACCTTAAGAAACCCTGTTGTTAGTGCACCCAAGGACTTTACTGTAAATCACACATTTACCTGGTAATAAAAACACAGCTAAAAAAACAGCATCCTATGAGACTTCTAGAAGAAAAACTATTTAATGCAATTAAAAGCAATGCAAAACTTCAAGCATTCAGGAAATTGTTTAATCCCATTACAGTTAAGCATGAACCCATTAATAATATTTTTTTATTTAAGCCTATAGGAAATTGTCTGCCCCAGGACCTGCAGAAAATACCAAAAGTAATTCCACTGCCGAAGAATAGCAAAACAACCATTAAATGTTTAATCAGCACGTTACCAGTTTTAGTGATTAATAAACTCTTGCAGAAAATTGTTTGACCCAATGCAATGTCACAGATAAAAAATGAATAACAGACTTTTAGCATGCTAGAAGAACATATTTGGGTAGCTTTTTTGTCTTTGTTTTTCTTTGTGGAATTTTGTAATGTATTAGATGATTTTCTGTATGCACAGCAGAGTAATAAGGTTTAGGTGAGCGGCCCATGGGGATACATACTTGCTCATTGTGCACACTATTGTTTAGCCACACTAGCAAATTAGCTTGAGCGGTTGTCACATTGCTTTATATTAGGCAGGTTTAGAAAAGTTAGGTAGAGTAGGCAGGTAGGGCCACTATAAGTTAGGTAGAGTAGGCAGGTAGGGCCACTATAAGTTAGGTAGAGTAGGCAGGTAGGGCCACTATAAGTTAGGTAGAGTAGGCAGGTAGGGCCACTATAAATTAGGTAGAGTAGGCAGGTAGGACCACTATAAGTTAGGTAGAGTAGGCAGGTAGGACCACTAATGATATAAGTTAGGTAGAGTAGACAGGTGGGGCCACTAAGTTAGGTAGAGTAGGCAGGTAGGGCCACTAATGATATAAATTAGGTATAGTAGGCAGGTAGGGCCACTAATGCTATAAATTAGGTAGAGTAGGCAGGTAGGGTCACTAGAAATTAGGTAGAGTAGGCAGGTAGGGCAACTATAAGTTAGGTAGAGTAGGCAGGTAGGGCCACTATAAGTTAGGTAGAGTAGGCAGGTAGGACCACTATAAGTTAGGTAGAGTAGACAGGTAGGGCCACTATAAGTTAGGTAGACTAGGCAGGTAGGGCCACTATAAGTTAGGTAGAGTAGGCAGGTAGGGGCACTATAAGTTAGGTAGACAGGTAGGGCCACTAATGCTATAAGTTAGGTAGAGTAGACCGGTAGGGCCACTATAAGTTAGGTAGAGTAGGCAGGTAGGACCACTATAAGTTAGGCAGAGTAGGCAGGTAGGGCCACTAATGCTATAAGTTAGGTAGACAGGTAGGGCCACTAATGCTATAAGTTAGGTAGAGTAGGCAGGTAGGACCACTATAAGTTAGGTAGAGTAGGCAGGTAGGGCCACTATAAGTTAGGTAGAGTAGGCAGGTAGGGCCACTATAAGTTAGGTAGAGTAGGCAGGTAGGGCCACTATAAGTTAGGTAGACAGGTAGGGCCACTAATGCTATAAGTTAGGTAGAGTAGACCGGTAGGGCCACTATAAGTTAGGTAGAGTAGACAGGTGGGGCCACTAAGTTAGGTAGAGTAGGCAGGTAGGGCCACTAATGATATAAATTAGGTATAGTAGGCAGGTAGGGCCACTAATGCTATAAATTAGGTAGAGTAGGCAGGTAGGCCACTATAAGTTAGGTAGGGCCACTATAAGTTAGGTAGAGTAGACAGGTAGGGCCACTATAAGTTAGGTAGAGTAGGCAGGTAGGGCCACTATAAGTTAGGTAGAGTAGGCAGGCCACTAATTAGGTAGAGTAGGCAGGTAGGGCCACTATAAGTTAGGTAGAGTAGACAGGTAGGGCCACTATAAGTTAGGTAGAGTACTATAAGGGTAGACAGGTAGGGCCACTAATGCTATAGTTAGGGCCACTATAAGTTAGGTAGAGTAGGCAGGTAGGGCCACTATAAGTTAGGTAGAGTAGGCAGGTAGGGCCACTATAAGTTAGGTAGAGTAGGCAGGTAGGGCCACTATAAGTTAGGTAGAGTAGGCAGGTAGGGCCACTGTAGTTCTGCAGTCTGGTTGTGGTTTGTTCATTTACTATTGGTGTGTTTTACTATTGGTGTAAACGAGTTCATGTTACGACCTCGCCCGCCCCTGGTCCTCTGGGGTTTGGTGCGTAACAGAGAGAGACAGGAAGAGTTGTCCGGGGTAAAATTCACATATAATTCAACATAAAAAAATATATATATATATATTAAAACATGTGTTAATAATTTAGCTCAAATTCGTATTTTGAGTAATTTATGTAAGTATTTATTGATGTATTACATATAGTTCTTACCAAAGCTGAACTTGATTTGTGACCACAATTTGAGGACCAGATTGGAGATGTACCCAGGTTACAGTGGTTAACACCCCAACACTTGTGTTGTAAAGATGCCCACAGAGAAAACAGCAATTATACGTCCTTACGAAAAGGAAGCATCCGAAGCAGGGCAATGCTCCCTTCACTACCATTTGATCTGCAACCCAGAGGAAACAGTGCCTCCTACTGATTTTGGCCTAAGCAGACTAGTCTGAGTTGTCCGGTGCACAAGGTCCAGTTGGTCTTCGCTCTTCGCACACGGGCTGACTTGCGTAAATAAATAAAAAAGAGGGTCCTGTAGAATCAATGAAAATGTAACAGCAACACCAGGACAAAGCCAAATATTCTTTAATTTGCAGAAATGTGGTTAAAGGCAACCAGAGCTCTTTTGAACATCGATAAACCGATAATGGAAAGTAAGGTTTTGAAATGTTACATGACTTTTAAGAACAAATCTAGTGAAGGCCATGTAGAACTATATTACAAAAAAATAAAAAATAAACATTATCTAGACTATGGGTTGACAAAGGCACATAACAAAAGCATTGTTTTAAAATATAATTAATACTGACAGCTACTGTTTCAGACTCCAGGCATGAGACCAAGAAAACATGTTTTTCAAAAAGTGTAACTGGGTCAAATAAATGTAATATACAATTTTATGCTTTAATATAACGTTTTTTAATTGTAAGACATCTCATATGTCACAACTGCACACAGGCTAGGCCTCAACTTGGGCCAGCCCACACCTCCCCAACACGGGCCAGCCCACACCTCCCCAACACGGGCCAGCCCACACCTCCCTATCATGGGCCAGCCCACACCTCCCTATCATGGGCCAGCCCACACCTCCCTATCATGGGCCAGCCCAAACCTCCCTGTCAAGGGCCAGCCCACACCTCCCTGTCATGGGCCAGCCCACACCTCCCTGTCATGGGCCAGCGCACACCTCCCTGTCAAGGGCCAGCCCACACCTCCCCAACACGGGCCAGCCCACACCTCCCCAACACGGGCCAGCCCACACCTCCCTATCATGGGCCAGCCCACACCTCCCTATCATGGGCCAGCCCACACCTCCCTATCATGGGCCAGCCCAAACCTCCCTGTCAAGGGCCAGCCCACACCTCCCTGTCATGGGCCAGCCCACACCTCCCTGTCATGGGCCAGCGCACACCTCCCTGTCAAGGGCCAGCCCACACCTCCCCAACACGGGCCAGCCCACACCTCCCTATCATGGGCCAGCCCACACCTCCCTATCATGGGCCAGCCCACACCTCCCTATCATGGGCCAGCCCACACCTCCCTATCATGGGCCAGCCCACACCACCCCAACACGGGCCAGCCCACACCACCCCAACATGGGCCAGCCCACACAAAAATATTGTATTATGCATCTTTGACATTGAGTTTCTGTCACACTTCAGCTGGCTCTTATGTTTTAGTTATGACCATTCTTAATCACAACCAATCTTCACATCTCTGTGTCACTTCGGCACAGAGTGCCTGTTACAAACAAGTTGACAAAAAAATTTAGAATTTGAAGATGACAGATGTCTTGACAGGTTGAAGGAAACATGAATGCCCGAAGCCATGAGAGACCAAGCAAATGATACAGCAGCAAGAATAAACCTTCCTCCCTCATATGTCAAGTAAGTACAATGGAAATACAATCTCATATTAGAGTTTAATTTTTTGCAACAAACAACAATGTTGAAATAGCGTGTTTGAAATTACCACAGAATTAAAGTATTCCAGATAACAAGGATTTTCATGTATTCAGTTTACAAGCAATTGTAATTCACAAGAAATATCTGTCTACCGGTGTAGATTACAAAATTAACAAGAGATTGTGGAAACCAGAAGAGTAATGGAATCCAATCTTATTGACTCAGGAAGGGAGATACTTCTGGACCAGAACCAAGCCTGTCTGAAGACAATAGCTTGCTTCCTGACAAGATACAACACAATACTTTACTCATCAATAAGACTTAGTACAATACTTTTACTCTTTCGATTCATACGTAAGGATGATATGCAAATTATAATTCACAAATTCATATCCCCCAAATGAAAACTCTCCAACTGTGTATTGAAACCATGAAAAGTAATAGCCCCAATCATAGTTTGGGTGGTTGTAGAATGTCTCTAACACAATCCAGTGGCCATTGCTACACTGAACAACCATTTATGACAAATCATGTTTTGCAATTTTTACACGTATGTTTCTAGAGCAATTGTCTAATTGTTTTTGTATGTGTATTGTTATCTGAGCCTGCCTTGTCAAAGACAAATTTCTGTCACTTGTGACAGACAATAAAGTTTTTCTTATCTTATCTTAATTGCTAATGGTTTCTAGTCATTTTCTATGCTTGATGCAGGTCCTCAAGTTACTGCTGCTGGCTTAAGAAAACCAGCCAAAGTAGGTTAATACAACCTAAACATCAAATGTTGTACATAAATGATAAACATAACTATTTTCTTAGAATGTTGCTTAAACATCAAATGAAAAACTTTACAATACAGATTGCTCAATGATCCAAAACAAAACAAAGGCCATTCTTTATAGAACCATAATTGCTCCTCTAGTGTCCTTGTTCCAAGAACCTGACAACAGGTCAGACAGAGGTCAGACAGACCCCAACATTTTGAATGACAATCTTTGACACCGACCTGTGTTCTTCATTTCATTGCTGTTATAGTTTTGACGAGCATATTGATTTTAGTAGCTTTGTTCTGTTGTTATGTATTTCAGGCATGTCCTCTGGCACCGTTTATTTTGATGGATTGCTGTTAGATTCTGTCCACTTTTTGATCTATGAACAAAACCATAAACAGCAAGGTGTTGATCACCTTTAGGTTTTGCGTGTTCTCTAATAATCAAATGGGTAACATGCCAGACCACACAGGGGCCGGCCAATGATCATATAAGCCAACCGTTACAAAGACACTTTCCCCCCAATAAGATCCTAGCAGGTGGTGTTGAGAAGAAACATGGGGCAGCTGTCTGTCAACACCTCCATGCAGTGTGTTAAACTCTTCATGAACAACATCTGAATTTGCAGAGGAGCTCCAGCCCAAGTCTGTTTTAAAGTGCTGAGGGGTAGAAAAGCATCTGGAATCAATAGCAGAGAATGAAAGACTCGTTCTGTGAGGGACACATTCTGTGAGGGACACATTCTGTGAGGTACGCAGAGCGCTTTTCTTACTGATAAATCGGTGCATGAGGTCCATTAGGTCATGTCCGCTGTCGTGGTTGTTTTGCATCAAAAGGGCTTTAACAGATGCCCAGTCTGAAATCACAAATAGCAACAACAACAAAGTTCTATCACAGATGTACTGTACAAGCATTTGCCTTTCCTCTTTGTAGGAACTAGAAAACAAGCATTCACTTAAAACTTTGAGGTATATAGTATACAGACCAATTATATATTTAGACAATCCGGCATTTATTTCCTTTCAAGGTAGAAAAATTCTTTTTATTTTTTGTCTGTTTAAAGGTCAAGAGCATAATAGACAGGATGCATTGTTTTTCCTGTTTGCATGGCTGAGGAGAGATGTTTAGACAAGGGAGTGCTGAGAGTTGTCAATCATTTGAAGAGACTTGGGCTTTGATCTCACATGCACGTTGGTAGTGAACAGGATCTATTTGGATATCTTATTAATGGGTACTGAGACTGTGTCAGGGGGAGGGCTGTAGTATCCCGCACACCACCAATCAATCAATCAAATGTATTTTATAAAGCCCTTTTTACAACATAGTTGTCACAAAGTGCTTTTACAGACACCCAGCCTGAATCCGACAGAGCATCGACAAGTTGAACATGAATAACAAGATGAACAAGTTGATAGACGCTGGCTAGGAAAAACTCCTTGAAAGGTATAATTTAGGAAGAAACCTAGAGAGTTAGACGCAGGTATGTTTGGCTGGACTAATTCAGCGAGGTAGATGGGAGCAAGTTCATGTAAAGGTTTATACGTAACAGGCAGCCAATGTGAAGAGCCTATAGTACCAGAGTAATGTGGTCAAAGATTCTAGCAGCTGCATTAAGTTCTAATTAAAGTTTGTTTATTGATTTATCAGGGTAACTAGAGAATATAACCTTGCAGTAATCTAATCCTGATGTAACAAAAGCATAGATTATTTTTCCTGCATAATTTTTTGATAAATAGTTTCTTATCTTGGCACCAGATCCCACCACATCCCACGGCTATGCTTACATTTGACATTAATAATCCTCTCATCTTTAGCACTTTCAAAGGAGTGGAGCGATCTCAAATGTTATGTTTAGTGACCTATGATATTTTGTTATTAGGCTACATTGTAAAGGAACATTTCCTGTGTACTTTTTCGTTCATATCTTGATTAATAATTTTGTACATTCAGTTTCCACTCCTTTTTGTTATAAAGAAAATATTGTGGAATGTTTGTATTGAGGGCAAAAAGCTTATGAAAGCAAGTAAAAATTCTATAACACCATCAACCACCTAAATTTACGAAACTGTATTTGCAAGCTCTGGGCATAAGTTTTCATTGTTTGCCTTGGAATTATTTACATTTTTTTGCTGAAAGAATTACTGAACTATAAATAACATAAAAAATTGTCCAAAAAAGAATCTATGAACTCTATTCATGTAAAAAAGTCACTCTTATTCCAGCTTTTGAACCAAGCAAGAAGGTAGTGGCAGCTGTTAAGGGTCAGGTATTTATATCGTAGGTCCTGGGCAAAAAGTGGAACAAAATAACATGTGTTACAGCCCTGAACAAAGAAACCGAGAACACAGCCCTGGATGTGTAATCTACAGAGAACACATTCTTATTCTTACAAGGTGAGTTTTACACAGAATACAAGACAAATGACCTGTTGCAGATTTTAGAAGTGTTGCAGATTTTAGACCTGTTGCAGATTCTACATTTGTTGCAGATTTTAGACCTGTTGCAGATTCTAGATATGTTGCAGATTCTAGACTTGTTGAAGATTCTAGAATTGTTGCAGATTCTAGATTTGTTGCAGATTCTAGAATTGTTGCAGATTCTAGATTTGTTGCAGATTGTAGACTTGTTGCAGATTCGAGATTTGTTGCAGATTCTATAGACCTTTTGCAGATTCTAGACCTTTTGCATATTCTCGACCTTTTGCAGATTCCAGATCTGTGCTGAACCTATTGCCGGAAAAACAAGTTGTGGAATACCATTGTAAACTGCGTTTAATGTTTTTAACTGTCAGCTGAATTCATAATCAGTGATATTGGCAATTGATACCGGAATCAATTTAGGTCCTAAAGCAATTTAATAAGGCATTTATTCTGTGCAGAAAGCAGACTTTGATCCTTAAATTCTTCCCCAACTCATTAAAGTGTTTTTTTGTGTGTTAATGGCTGCCATCAATCCAGATGCCAAGATATGTAAACTCAGGTACACAATCAATTAGTGTAGCATATTTTGCTCAGGTTTTAATCAGCAAAGGATTTTCGTGATTTTGAAAAATCTATATATTTGGTCGTGCCTACTTTAAAAAGGCCGTTTTTGCTAATAACAACATATTTTTTTACCGTGATAGTCCAATAGTTTTTACACAGTGACACAACTTTTGTTCTTTTTTATCTTTACTGAAACAATGCAAAGAGGTTAAGGTGTATATTGTTTGCTTCAATTTGAGGATGACATCAATAAACGGGAAATGTTGTAGGAACTAAAGACCTTCGTATTAATATTCCCTCCAAAAGTACAACTGAAGTTAGAAGAGAATGATTTCACAGTAGTAGTAGTATGTAGTTCAGTTAGAGGAGCACTGAGCTGTAATGCCGCGGTTTGGGTTTGATTCCTGAAGGGGCCAGTATGAGTAAGTATGAATATATATTAGGGGTGGGCGATATGGGAAAAATATCATAACACGATTTTTTCAGGAAAAATCACGATTCACGATTTTATCACGATTCTTTTTCATGTTGCTTTTTAAGACTATTTTGCTAATTACTGAGCTGCAATACAAGCAAATTATATCTCCATTTAAAGAATATAGCGTTACAAGGTAACAAAACATAAAAGGGAAAAAAAAATTAAAGTAGCATATTTTAATCACGTGTATATTTAAAGGAAGTGCAATGGTGCAAAGAAGCACCTTCATTCTCATCCGCAGCTTCACCATCCATTCACTGTGTAACCTGCCATCCATCTACAGCATCAGATGATCTACTGTGTTATCATCCTGAATTAAATGAATTGTGAATTATGCAGTAAAACATTTTACTAAAATAGTATGTAGCCTATTTATTGTCTTATGTAGCCATACAATACAAAATTAAAACCATGATTTTAAAATGCACAGGCTATGATATTTAAATTTCTAAAGATCGAATAAATTAAAATCAATCAAACTGTATGTCCTATTTTGATGTAATAAATGCTAAAACATTTTAGATCACAAGCGACGCGCAATCAAATGATTTGCGCATGATTGGCCGTATATATTGCAACACAGACTGTTGAAATAAAAACATTAGGCTACAGTGTATAATTTGATCATTTACATTTGTAAAATGTATTATAGTAATTACAGCCCAGTAACTAAGGCACTATAGACAATGAAACACGTATTTTACAACACAGTTTGTATATTGGTCACGGTCGGGTATATTCTGCTGTTACCCGGTAGATACATTAATCAATTTCGTTTTATATTTTCGTTCTGTTTATTTAGTAAAATATATATTTCTTTATAAACGTAGGCCTACCTCTTTTTTCTAGTTCATTCAAATTCAACCAAGCCAATCAATCTATTATCTATGTATATCTCGCAGCTTTTGTCTGCCTGAGCAGGACACGCATACTAACCGGTTGCACTGCCCACAGTGTTCATTAGTGATGTTATGAGTGCACATGAGACCGCAGCAAATTAATCGGTTACATATATCCAGTTTCATATAGATCGGACCAAAACGCGTCAAGTTTCATGTAGACCAGACCAAAACGCGTCAAGTTTCATGTAGACCAGACCAAAACGCATCCAGTTTTATATAGACCAGACCAAAACGGATCCAGTTTCATATAGACCAGACCAAAACGGTGTCTATGGAGCTAGATTTGTGTCTTTATTACATGAGAGAAAGTAAATGATCTGAGAGAAAAAAAAATGTTTGAGAGAAAAATGTATCACACTGATAGCAAAAAAGCATTTTATGAGAGAAAAAAATATATTTGAGAGAAAAAGTTTTCATACCAATAGCAAAAAATAATAAAATTTGAGACTAAAAAAAGTTTTGAGAGAAAGTATAAATTATTTCTGAGAAAAAAAAATCTCTCTCAAAATACTTTTTTTAACTCTCACATATATATTTTTTGCTATCAGTGTGAAAACATTTTCTCTCAAACATTTTTTTTTTCTCTCAAAACTTTTTTCTTCTCGCTCTCAAAACCTAAGTCTTTGCTCTCGATGCAGTTTCTTTCTCTCGTGTCAGGATTTTGCCGTCACTGTGAAAATAATGTCATGGGCGGGGCCACGTTCCTATTGGCCAGCCAGGTGAGCATCCTCTTGTCTTGGGAGTCGAACTGAATCATTACACCATTGTCGATTCACCCACCAGCCATAATGCGCTTGCCTTAGTTGAGCGTGGTGACTCCAATGTTTGGGTCAGATGATGACACACACAACTCAATGGGTAGCTGGCTGAGCAAGTTCAGCATCACTGAAGATTAAACGTTAAATAGGCTATCCTAAATGTAAGCTAGTTTGCCAATACTGATGTGCTTGTCAGATTGACATGGACAAAGAATAGCACTCATATTCATGAATGTGTATTATATTATTAGCATGCTAATCGCTAGTACAGCTAATCGCTATCATGCTAAGTAAACTTGCAAACTCACCAGGTTTATACTAATTTGAAATCAAATGCCAATTGAATATGTTGATTTAGATAGTTTCACTATTTAATGAGTAGTGAGCTAGCTAATTTCTACCTTTGCACTTGCTAGCCTCAAAGCCCCATCAGAGTAACTGCTTGTTCATCATACACAACCTCCGGTACAGTTTTAGTCCATGCATGGATTCAGAATAACATATTTGGTTGTAAGGGCAATATGATACATTTCCTGTTTTAACGTATAATTGAACTTGGGCATTGGAACTTTATAAATTAGTCAACTGTGGCATGCGTGTCTGATGTCAGTAGTCCAGAAAGTGTCTTATTTGTTATAGTATTTTATGTAGATGTTGATACAATTATTCATGTGGTCAATAGAACTGCGGCAGAATACATATTCCTGAACTAGAGTCAATCTCGCCATGCATTGTTCCTGAATGATGGTCACTGTAGAAGCAGTCTCCAGATGTTAATATGTCGGGATAACCGGTTAACATCTTTATTCTGAGTCCTAATTCTGTCTGCTGCACATCTTCAGATATTAATGGAAAATATCTTCATGGCAAGGGGGGACACGTTGTCCTGAGCTGAGAAGAAAACACATTTTCAAAAGGAAATTAGTGCCCAGAAAATGGCATACCATTTTAACATCACCCTATATAAATGTACAGATTGTGTTTGTTTAGGTTAGGATGATTTTTGTTGAGAGTACTTGTTTTAAGAATGTTTTGTGAGACCTGCTGTGTTTTGCAACCCTTATCCTACACTTCTGTGGAGTAGGGCTAAGTAGGATACTCGGGGGTTTACATACACCAGTAGGTAACCCATTTCTATATACACTAGGTTAGAATCCAGTTGCTGTTTCCAGTGTTTTTTTGTAGCAGTGTGGAAAGTTTAGGGATTGTCGTTAAAGGCCATACTGCCCTGGCACTGCTGTCCTCCCTCCCTGTGGTTAAAGGAGGTGTTAAATAGGATGACGTGGCTGACCCCAAGAGCACCTTTCATTCACTGCGACCTGGCTGGATACCCTATATAAGAACATTTGTTTTCATCACAGAAATGTGTATTGCAAGTTAGATTAGTGAACAGAGATGCCTTTCTAACATGCATAGTATACAATACAGCTACCATGGGGTATTTTAATGCTGGACTAATGGCCTCGAATCTAACTTGGATTGCCATATTGAAGAGTATCTTCAGTGGTTCATTCTCACATGCTGACTTTCTCTAACAGTTCGTATCAGAATGACCCCCTGCCTGAAAACATACTTTCATTTACTATTTAACTATGCCCATCAGTACACTGAATGGTATTAACATTTCATTTGAGCACAACTACATAGGAATAAGTACAATAAAAATCTATACACTTACACACCTTAGTGTTATTAATATACATTTAATTCCTGATGAGAAATATAGCATTTGTACACTGAAAAATATAACTGAAGTTATTTCAAATAGACTAATGATGGTATGAAATAATCCATTAAGAATAACACATTCAATAATACATACCTCATTGTCAGTTGAAAAAAGTATTGGCTTTAAGTCACATGCTCGTTTACCTTTCAGAACTACAAGGGAGCAAATGTTTTAAATAGAGAATGGCTATTAATATGTTCACGTTTCTATGTACTGACTGAGGGGCGGAACTTACTTGTTGTTGTAACTATTGGTTAATTAAAAAATAGTGCCTTTAGGTGTTTTTTTTATGTAGATTTCAGAGACTCCAGAATGAAAAACAAGCTGTAATGGATGAGAACCAAGCCGTGATGGGTGAGAACCAAGCTGTGATGGATGAGAACCAAGCCCTTAGGGAGGAGAACCAAGCCCTGAGGGAAAGCAATGCACGAGGCGGTGAGAACATGCACAAAAAAGTAATATGTATGATAAGCTTCAGAGATATGTAATTTGTAACAGTTTTTTTTATTTTCAGCTTCGGTTTTTGGCAATCAAATGTGGGAGGGACCAAAAGACAACTGTTTGGCGAATGCTTTCCATCAATACAACCTGGACTGAAGTAGGGGATTAAGCATGTTTTATAGACACGTTCCTGAAGACCATTGTTCAAAGTACGTTGGATTTTTTCCCCACATATTTAAGTAGATGTGTATGGCATTATGCCATTCAAATGGAATGACACATATGTATTTTCTACAGGAGCCATCCGGAAGAAGCCGGCGCCCCAGGATGCCACTGATGAAGCGGTCCAGGTTAACTTTACGCGTTACCTGAAAGGAGCATCTGACCGTGAAGGCGGAAAAAGGCGCCGCACAGCTGAGGGACCCACAGCCAACCCCTTAAACCTATAGGCTGACTACTGACACCCCAGCATCACTGACAACTGGAACCCTTTCTTTATCCTGCAGTCAGTAACATCAAGACTCCTAAAGAAGCCAGAAGTGTCAGACGACACTCACCCAATCCACACTGTTCACTGTGGAAATTACTCTATTTTTATTCCCTGTGAATACCTCTGATACTGCACATTAACCTGGTACCAAATATTCTACTTACTGTTTTTAACATTTGCTTTTTACATTCCATCACAGTGCTTAACTGTTATTCTATTGTTAAATATAGCTTGTAATCCTTGTGCCACAGGTCAGCATTGCAGTTATAATGGTCTGTCCTACTGTTTTTACCTCTATTTTTTATATACATATTTCAAGTTGTTTTTCACAGATACAAGAGACACAGATCTTATTGCAGCACAGTGAAATCTTCCTATTCCTATCCTCGTTAGTATAGTGGTGAGTATCCCTGCCTGTCACGCGGGAGACCGGGGTTCAATTCCCCGACGGGGAGCCAAGTGTTTCTATCAATTATCCTATTGTTAGAAATGGCTTGAAAATGTGATGTTTTACATCGATTTATTTGGTATCCTGCACATACTTTGGTATCAAATACCCTCATTACTTGTTATAATGTCTACTGGTAACATTAACCAAAATTCAATTAGAAACCTGCACGTTCTTTAGTGTGTGTATATATATTTATTTTTTCTGTTATTTATATTTCAGTGATCTGACATGTTTTTGTACTTTGAAATGTGGAATTAAAACATCAAATATAATTTTTTGGGGTTTGATCAATTATTATTCTAGATAAACTGCATGATATAAATATCAGCATTATACATCTGCATGATGCCGACGGTTTGACGGCGCACCGTCGGCAGCAGCCGCTGTTATATAGAAGGCGGACCTTCCGCGACCTGTATAGCGGCCGACGGATTGCTCCCGACGGTGCGCCGTCAAAACGCACGGTGGTCTTCCGACTCATTGCTATATAACCTACCTATAGTGAGAGATACAGATGCTAAACACATTAATAACAATCATTTTAGGTTAAAGTTCAATTATACGTTAAAACAGGAAATGTATCATATTGCCCTTAAAACCAAATTGGTTATCCTGAGCCTATTTAACGTTTAATCTTCAGTGATGCTGAACTTGCTCAGCCAGCTACCCATTGAGTTGTGTGTGTCATCATCTTACCCAAACATTGGAGTCACCACGCTCAACTAAGGCAAGCGCATTATGGCCGGTGGCTGAATCGACAATGGTGTAATGATTCAGTTCGACTCCCAAGACAAGAGGATGCTCACCTGGCTGGCCAATAGGAACGTGGCCCCGCCCATGACATTATTTTCACAGTGACAGCAAAATCCTGACACGAGAGAAAGAAACTGCATCGAGAGCAAAGACTTAGGTTTTGAGAGCGAGAAGAAAAAAGTTTTGAGAGAAAAAAAAAATGTTTGAGAGAAAATGTTTTCACACTGATAGCAAAAAATATATATGTGAGAGTTAAAAAAAGTATTTTGAGAGAGATTTTTTTTTCTCAGAAATAATTTATACTTTCTCTCAAAACTTTTTTTAGTCTCAAATCTTATTATTTTTTGCTATTGGTATGAAAACTTTTTCTCTCAAATATATTTTTTTCTCTCATAAAATGCTTTTTTGCTATCAGTGTGATACATTTTTCTCTCAAACATTTTTTTTTCTCTCAGATTATTTACTTTCTCCCATGTAATAAAGACACAAATCTAGCTCCATAGGTGTCCAATATAGATCGGACCAAAACGAGATCAGACCAAAACGCATCCAGTTTCTGAAAACGGGACAAGGTAAAATGCACGTATTTAGGAAAAGTCATGGAAGAACGAGGCTGTAGCTTTTCAACATTATATATTTATTTTAATTACTAACTGCAACGCCTGGGGGCATGGGCTGTTGGCGCTTCTAGTGTTAACACGCTGACATCTAGCGCACCGCGCATTGCATGTTGATACGTAGCTGAAAAAACGCCATAGATCTGCATCTAATTGAACGTGCACTGGAGCGCGATTCTACGATATTTCCGAAAAAGTGAATCGTGGAGACATTTTAATCGTCCACGATTAAATATCGTCATATCGCACACCCCTAATATATATACTCTTCACACAGCAGGTCGCTCAACTCAAAGACTGTCTGCTAAAAAGAAATGTGAATGTACAGATTACCATATTCATTGTTCACAGGAAACAATTGCGTTGTAAATTGAGGTGGTAAAGTAAAGTCTTGCAGGAAACCGACGGGTGTGTATGTTGAGTTGAGGTTGTATTAACAGCAGAAACTGTGCCACAGAACAATGGGAAGACCATGTTATTTACAGAAAGGGGTTTGACTACAATAGAGAACGGTTCAGGGACGGAGAAATGGAGGACAAGGTGAAAGGTGTAGGGGGAAAAGGGACATGATTCAGGAAATGTTACAGGACACCCTGAAGTTAAACCCTCGTAAGGTTGTTGGCTCTTTGTGTTACTCAATCAATCAATGATAGACCAATGATTACGAGGATTATCTAAGCCTCTTAATCACAGGGTGCTAATGTCTGGCGAGGCCTGCGTTGCTAACAGGTTTTATTTAGCGGCGCGCAAGTACAATGACCTGATGATTAACTATAGCAGCGTTTCCTGCAACGCTTTACGTACGCAGTCAGAGTTTGACTCTGTTGTTGTCTGCAATCAGCCTTGTTTCAAAAAGTGTTTTATCCTTATCGTTCTGTACACGACACCCTATAACGACCAAGCAAAAAAAAAACGCGTTTGCAAATTCATGAAAAAGCAGACGAACAACATTTGCATGGGAATTCAAACTCGTCGCAGTGAGAGTGAAATTGAACTCGTGTGCGTCCTGTTTTAATTGATCGTCTTGGGGGTGTTGTATAAATTCAACTGATTGCATTGCACATAAATCTGTCTATATAGAGTCCCAGAGTTGACAATGTCTTTCTAAGCAGGAACAAGTCTTAAGGTTGATGATGTTGTCCATACAGGATTGTGTCGAGGCCCAGATCAAGGGAAGGGTACAAGACCATTATTGACGTGTATATGTCATTAAAATGATTCCAAAAGGAGGTTTTTGCTTTGTCATTACAAATTGGGTTTTGTGTGTAGAATGACGAGGCAGGTAATGTAAGTAAGTAGGTCCATTATAAAAGAATACTTTCAAAACTACACATAAGAAATTAATTATCACCATGTTTTAATTGGTCCGAACAAATTCTAATGTAAGATTTGTGTCTGGTTGTGAAAACAACGTTTTACGTCAAATGAATAAAATACAAAATATCTAAAGTATTATGTTATCATATCCATTAAACATATATAATAAATAACAGCATTTAAATCATTGTCATGCTGAAAATACTCCAATTGGCATGAATGAGTTTTACAATTTAACACTTTTCTAGATGTTGAAACATTGCCACATGATTTGCTTCCATTCAGCCAAAAGCTTTACTGTAGTTGGACACTGAAATTTGGCCTACAGCCTCCTGCCTTCCAATTCATGCCAAATGTGTATGAGGGAGTGGACTCCAGGGCTGTGTGCAAGCTAGCCAATTTCTTACACAACAATCCCATCTATTTCTATATTCAGTGTTGGGAAAGTTCACTTTCTACATGAACTAGTTCAAAGTTCAGTTCACACATTTTAAAATGAACTAGTTCAGTTCATAGTTCATAGTTCAAATTTGGAACTAGTTCATTTATAGTTCTTTTTTCCATATTATTGCCAGAGCCCATATAGAACCACAGACATGAAGAACAAGAAATATTAACATCATGATTATCATGGCAAAAATGATCACAGTAATATCTATTAAAGCAATTGTGAGCTGAGGCAATCACTGAAATAATTGGACATGTTTATATTGAAAACCAAAGGCTGCAGGTCTCCGACAATATACTGCACCAACAGGTTGTACAGCTGCGGCTGTTATCGGGATCTGGGTTGATTGGGTCGCGGATCTGTCTTTGGTTTTTGTCGTTGATTGTACATACCTTGAAAGGCTAGCGAAGTGCTTTAATTTAATATGCCGTTTGTTTCAGGTTTGCTTTGGATGATATTGATGTGCGGATTTTATTTTTAAAACCCGGCAGGCAAAGTTTGCACAAAAACGTCTGATTTTGCCCATCCTCACCGACCTTGTCATAAAACTAATTATAAGTACAATTCGACGCCTCCTTGCTCCTTTGTCGCTCATAGATACTTTTGGTTTTTGTTTTGATAATGATGCAGCGGTGCGACACTGGTGGTTGATGTTGCCAGATTGGGTGTTTTTTCCGATACATATTAATATCTGTTGTTGCCGGGTTTGCGCAAGGAAGTCACTATAGAAATCTGGCATCATATTAAATGAGGGTAAACTAAGAGAACGTGCCGTTCAAAGACACCAGAATCAATGAACGAGTTCACAGGAACGTTCATCAGCCAGTAAAGCAGTACGTTCAGTTCACGTTCGCCCAAAATATGAACGCGTTCATGAACTATCGTTCAATGAACGCGTTCAGGCACAACACTGTCTATATTGACCTTGCTTTGTGCACCTTCTCCAAATCTTTGCTACATGTTGGAATGAAGGAAAATCCAGCATCAATCAATAAGTCTGCATACGCAGATTCGAGCAGTGCTTTGTTTTTATTATTTGAAATGATTATATTTTGCAAACCAAAAAACAGGATTTTGTATTATTCTCTAAAATGTACCTCAAACAAAACGCACAAATTCCTACACTGTCTATTTATATTCATTCCTCATCTATACAGATCATTCCTGTGATGTCAGGCTTTTCAGATGAACTAAAAGCTATTTTTCAAACCAGATTTTACAAGTTTAATCTCCCTACAAAGCAGATGCAGCATGGTGGAAACCCGTTCCCTCCAGATTTAAAAGGAAGAACATATCTGAAAAGCGTTTCAACCGAAATACGCCATGCATGAAAGGTTTAAAAGTCGGAAGAGAAAATTCTGAAATGATGAAAACATTGAAAATAGATTAATGTAATTCTGGTCAACTGAGATATGCCATGTCTGTGTAACAAGAACACAGATGATAACTCTTCTTATGGGGTGGCACTGAATTTTGTCATACGTACATTTTGTTTCTAATGTGAAATTACAAAATGAGGTTTACTAACAAGGTTCGGGAGGAGGACTTCCAGCTAATTAATTACAGGTGGAAGCCCTCAGCAATTAACAGCTAGAGGGTACATATAGACTCAGCAGTCTTACCTCGCTCCGCTGACAGCTCGCAGCAGCTTCTCTCGCCCAGATACTACTCGTCTCGCTAAAGCGCTTCCTCCGCGGAAGGCACTAGCAATCCCAGGAATGTCCCCCCGCAAGTCGCGGGTCTCCCGACCATTTCGGTCATGCCGGACGCCACTCCTGAGCCCAGGGCTTCTCGCGGCCGCACTCCGGCCCGACCATCCACGCGTTCACCCGGACGCCGGTACCAGGCTTCGCCGCCCCCAGCAAAACCACCACCTTCTTCCCCGGCCTCCTCCTACCGCTCGACCATCCCGATGATCCCTCCCGTCGGGAACTGGGCCGTAGCCGGGCTAAGACAAGCGCTGGGCAAGTCGGACCCACAGGTCTCAAGGAAGACGCACAAAGCGGAGCCGTACGACCTATATGTCTCCCAAACCGGCCCGCAGGCAGGGCAAAACCCGCAGGGCTCAAAATATACCGCCCCAGACAACTCCGTCGTCCTCCTGCTCAGGACACGGCTCGCTTTGCTCCGCCAATGCCTCTGCCGCCGCAGCGCCGCATTCGGACGAGCCCAGCGGCTCCCCTTTTACAGCTCAGCCTTATACCCCTAATAACCCTCTCCCTTTCCAGCGGCCCCGAGCTCCGGCCCCGGGCACTAGCGCGAAGCTTTTGCAGCCAGCAGTACAGGCTAACCCTCGCCTCCAGTCTCTCTACCCTCCAGGTGCCAACCCCGCCCACTGGCAGCGGCACAACCCCGCCCACCGGCAGTGGCCCGCAGGCCCGCAGCCCCACAGCTCCAAACCAGCGCAGGCCCGCCCCCGCTCGCTGCGCAAGCTCACTCTTCATCCTTCCAGCCGCCATTCCCCCTCCCCTCCTCCCCACTCCGGTTCGAGCAACCCTATTTGTCCACCCGCTACGTACCTCGTACAGCAACCACCAGCGCAACCCACTGAACCCAGGTCTCCGCTCTTATCGAAGGCAGGCAGATCGGTGATAATTTCAACGCGGGCGGATGCCATAGAGCACGCAGCCGTTCCATGCATATTTGTAGTTCTGCGGCGGCGTACGTCCAGCCTAAACCCGCAAATAAAACATCCAAATTATTCGACGACTCCCATAAAAAATAATAATAAATAAATAAATTAAAATTTTCACGCATGCATTTCGAACGGCCATCCACCCGGACGAGATAAAAACGCATTTTTATCAACCTGTCAGCCCCACGCAATTCCCCGTTCCCAAGTGTTAACAGCCTGTCCCCTCTCGACGAATCTTCGCTTAAATTCCACGGCATAGACCAGGCATCTACATGATTAAAATCGCGGGTCGGGGTGCCTGGCTGGCCAAAGTTACATCCGTTACATCCGCTTTCAAAGTCATGCCCATCCATCCCGACTCATGGCATCTCTTTGGAGTCCGCTGGCTCGAGAAATACTATTTCGCCGTACGTCTAACATTCGGATGCAAAAGCAGCCCTAAAATATTCGACATGCTATCAGAAGCAGTCTGCTGGATCTTGTCAAACAACTACGCCATCCCCCACCTCATTCACCTGCTAGATGATTTTCTAATAATCTCGCCTCCCCACGCCATCCCGGCCGCGCACCTCCTCTCAGTCCAAAACGTCTTCTCCGAGCTTGGAATCCCCCTCGCAGAGGAGAAAACCATGGGCCCCGCGACGTCCATCGAGTTCCTAGGGATTAACTTGGATTCTAGGGAATTCCAAGCATCCCTGCCAAAGGAGAAAATCGACCGAATAATTCTCGTCTCCTCTACTTTCCTCGAGAAATCGGTTCTCTCGAAACGCGAACTCTTGTCCCTGCTTGGCCATTTAAACTTCGCGACGCGCATCATCCCGCAGGGTCGCCCCTTTATATCGCATCTCCTCTCACTCGCGTCCTCCGTCCACTCGCTAGAGGACCCCATTTCCTTAACCCAAGCATGCCGCGACGAACTTAGGCTATGGGTAACATTTCTAAAACAGTGGAACGGCCTATCGTTTTTCCACAAAAACCTCGTCGCGTCCCCCACCGACATCCAACTGTTCACAGACGCCGCCCCCTCAATCGGGTTCGGGGGATTCTACCAAGGTCGTTGGTTCGCGGCTCCGTGGCCACCCCAGTTCCAGCAATTACCGCAATCCTCGGCGCTATTCGAGCTCTACCCTCTCGTAGTAGCAGCTTTCCCGTGGGGGAAGGAATGGTCCTCTACAAGCATCCTAGTGCATTGCGACAACGAGGCGACCGTGCACTGCATTAACAGAGGCCGTTCCCATTCACCCGCTCTGATGCCACTCTTAAGGCGCCTCACCTGGATCGCAGCTTGCGACCAATTCATTATCGTCGCTAAGCATATCCCCGGGTCGGAGAATCAAATCGCTGACTCCCTGTCTCGCTTTCTGTTGCAGAAATTCAGGACGCTGGCTCCGGAGGCGGACCATATCCCTACTCCGGTACCTCGCTATTCAGAGTTGATATTCCCGTAAACCACCCGCTAAAAACCCTGCTCGACTCATCACTCAACACCATCCTTCACGCAGTCGCCCCCAGGACCCTCCAATCCTACCTTACCGCCTGGAAAAGTTTTAAATCATTCCACGCTTCTTACAACCTACCCTTCCCCGATTTTTCCCTTCTTTCCATAACGTCTTTCACCTCCTATCTCTATACCATAAAGGGCTTACAAGCCGGGTCCATTAGAGGTTATCTGAGCGGCATCCAGTTTTTCCCATAAATTGATGCACGGCGCTCCCTCCCCTGGAATAAGCAACGCACAAACCTCCCTCCTAATTAAAGGGATCCAAAGATCCCAGCCCACCCATACCGACGCCAGGCAACCCTTAACCCTTGATATCTTAACCAAATGCATTTACACCCTCCGCACAGGCTACCAGCCCCTAGGTGCCGCCCGCACTCTTGACGCTATGTTTATCCTAGCCTTTTTCGGCTTCCTCAGGTGCTCGGAACTCACCACCACTTCCAAATTCGACCCCGAAATCCACCCCACCATCTCAGACCTATCAGTGATAGACGACGAGGCAATTTCATTTCTGATTAAACGAAGCAAGACCGACCAGACCAATAAAGGCCATTTTATCTACATTTTTAACCTAGCCTCGCAAATCCAACCGTACCAGTCAATTCGGGTTTACCTGCAACGGAGAAGATCCCAGGCTAGATCTCCTCTGGAACCCCTGTTCGTGGACGAATCCCGAAAACCTGTGTCACGTTTCTGGTTCCAGAAGCACCTCAAATCCGTTCTCCAGCAGTCAGGCATTCCAGCAGAACACTTTTCAGGCCACTCATTCCGCATCGGGGCAGCAACTTCAGCAGCCCAAAAAGGCCTCTCCCAACAGCAGATCCAAGCCCTCGGGAGATGGTCCTCAGACGCTTTCCAAAGCTATATCAGGACAAATCGGTCCCATATCAAAACAGCTCACCAAACCCTCGTAAACAAATGAACCAATAGATAAATGGACAAATAAATTAACTAAGTAATAGAACTCCGTTCTAATTAATAGAACCCCCTTTTTCCTTTTCTGTCCTCTCTTTCCGTCCAGCGAGCATTGGCCTCACAGCGGACGGAGTGAGAGCCCCCCCGGTAGAGCGCTCCTGTTTTCTCTTTCATCCAGTGAGCATTCGGTCTCCAGCAGATGCCGCGTGAGAAAATCTCCCGGGCAGGCACTCACTTTCGCTATTTCCCGTTTCCTTCCGTCCAGCGGGCACTAGTCTCACAGCGGACGGAATGAGAACCTCCCCGGTTGAGTTCGTACGTTTTCTCTTTCATCCAGTGAGCTTTGGTCTCCAGCAGATGCCGCGTGAGAAAATCTCCCGGGCAAGCACTCATTTTCCCCTTCGCGTTTCCCCTTTCCGTCCAGCGAGCACTAGTCTCACAGCGGACGGAGTGAGAACTTCCCCGGTCGAGCTCCAACGTTTTCTCTTTTCATCCAGTGAGCATTTGGTCTCCAGCAGGTGCCGCGTGAGAAAATCTCCCGGGCAAGCACTCATTTTCCCCTTCGCGTTTCCCCTTTCCGTCCAGCGAGCACTAGTCTCACAGCGGACGGAGTGAGAACTTCCCCGGTCGAGCTCCATCGTTCTCTCTCTCATCCAGTGAGCATTTGGTCTCCAGCAGATGCCGCGTGAGAACCTCCCGGGCAAGCACTCACTTTCCTGTATGTTCCTCCTTTCCGTCCAGCGAGCATTGGTCTCACAGCGGTCGGAATAAATCTATACCAAACGGGCATTGGTCCCACAGCAAAGCTCCCACGTTTCTCCTTTCCGTCCAGCGAGCATTGGTCTCACAGCGGTCGGAATAAATCTATACCAAACGTGCATTGGTCCCACAGCAAAGCTCCCACGTTTCTCCTTTCCGTCCAGCGAGCATTGGTCTCACAGCGGTCGGAATAAATCTATACCAAACGGGCATTGGTCCCACAGCAAAGCTCCCACGTCTCTCCTTTCCGTCCGGCGAACATTGGTCTCACAGCGGTCGGAATAAATCTATACCAAACGGGCATTGGTCCCACAGCAAAGCTCCCACGTCTCTCCTTTCCGTCCGGCGAACATTGGTCTCACAGCGGTCGGAATAAATCTATACCAAACGGGCATTGGTCCCTCAGCAAAGCTCCCACGTTTCTCCTTTCCGTCCAGCGAGCATTGGTCTCACAGCGGTCGGAACAGGAATACCAAGCGGGCCTCGGTCCCACAACAAACGTTCAAACGCCCCACGTCCACAGGCCAGCAGGGCCCTTCTAGTCCAGGCCGTGAACGGCTTCACAGGCCCCCGCGCATACAAAAAAAAATAAAAAATAAAAATAAAAAATCAGACCCTTCCTCGCGATGCCAGTCCGCCAAGCTCGGCTCTCTGGGGGGTTTATAATCCAGCGGCTGTCCTCTGCTCCTTAGCGTTAGGGGGGTACTCTGGGTTCGGGCCAAATTCCGAGCCCGGAGCCCCGGGCCCGATTCCGAGCCCGGAACCCTTCCTCCGGACAGCACGCCAAATACGCATTAAACCTATATCCCTTAATTGGCATGTAAGTGCGAACTCGTGAAATGAGGTTTACTAACAAGGTTCGGGAGGAGGACTTCCAGCTAATTAATTACAGGTGGAAGCCCTCAGCAATTAACAGCTAGAGGGTACATATAGACTCAGCAGTCTTACCTCGCTCCGCTGACAGCTCGCAGCATCCCCCCACCACCCCTTCTCCGCTCAAATTCTAGTCCTAACCACTTACATGCGGGGGGGGTACTCTGGGTTCGGGCCAAATTCCGAGCCCGGAGCCCCGGGCCGGATTCCGAGCCCGGAACCCTTCCTCCGGACAGCACGCCAAATACGCATTAAACCTATATCCCTTAATTGGCATGTAAGTGAGAACTCGTGAAACAGAAGTCTTTTTTCTGAACATAATAATGTGTTATAAAAATGCAGCAGTTATGTTCCCCACAGCAGACTTGTCCCCCACAGCAGACGTGTCCCCCACAGCAGACGTGTCCCCCACAGCAGACGTGTCCCCCACAGCAGACGTGTCCCCCACAGCAGACGTGTCCCCCACAGCAGACGTGTCCCCACAGCAGACGTGTACCCCACAGCAGACGTGTCCCCCACAGCAGACGTGTCCCCTACAGCAGACGTGTCCCCTACAGCAGACGTGTCCCCTACAGCAGACGTGTCCCCTACAGCAGACGTGTCCCCTACAGCAGACGTGTCCCCTACAGCAGTTAATTAATTGGAGCCTTTGTTGCTACCAGGGGCTCAAACTTGGAGCAACACCTGATCTTGACGAGTTACCTATGCCAAGTCTCTGAAAGAAGAATGTACTTTCTAAACCCATGTCTATTGGGAAATTAACTCTTAACTCCATTCCGTCTTTCTTCTCTCCCCTGAAAAGAAACGTATATAGTTAACGGCTGTCGCGAAGCACAGTCTCCACATACATATCCTGTGTTTTGTCATATTATTATGCAGTACGCAAATCCTCTTAAAGCTTGTGGACTAGACTGGATGTAATTGAATACAGATTGCCTTCTGACATCTTTATTGTGTTTTCAGCTATTTACCTTTCTGTAATTTTCTGAACATCTTCATCTACTTTATTATGATTTCATCAGCATTTTAACAGTAATGATTTCTTGTGTGGCCTCATAATGGGAATTTAACAGAATCATTACAATAAGAATCTATCCAAAGAAAATCTGTTACATTTAAGACATGTAAGGGATATTTATAACTTTAGGTGACCCATGGGAATTGGTCTCAAGGCCAACCAAGGGATTGGTAATTATGTGAGGTTGTAGACAAAGTGTTAATGTCAAACTGAAAAAATATGTATTTTAGTGTAGGTAATACAATAGAACTGTAGTTTAGTAAAAGTGTGTATACACTGATGAGACAAAACATTGCCACTTACAGACGAATAATGATCATGTCTTCACAAGAAAATCTTTTCAGGTCAATTGATTAGATAGTCATAATTTCTCAGAACAAAAATAGACTGACTGAGTTTTAGAAGAACGATCTTTGTTTCTGGCCATTTTGAGCCCATAATTGTTTAAAAAAAACACGGACATTTCTAAATGACCCCAGACCTGTGATTGATAGTGTATATATGAAAGCCATTGGCTTCTGATATTTCAGAACAGCAGGAAGAAACTGCATTGGAAGCTGCATTGTCTTGCTTATGCTATGCTATGGTAATTTATCTGAAATGTTCTCAAGCCTATGCTCCTTTGTAGAAGGATTCATTATTAGCACAATAGGAACTAGGAAGAAAAGCAATTGCAAATTATTTAGCTATGTGCCAATGCCTCTTCAGTCAGTGTCCAGGTGCTACAGAAGCATGTCATTCTGATGGAGAGTGGAGTTAGAGTAGATTCCATGCACCTTCCTCACTAACTATGCTCTCTGTAACCATCACTGTCAAGTCTGATGCTGAATAAAATGGGTCAGAGAGATTGAGAAAATATCAGGATCTCCTATATACACAATTTGTATATAACACAGAATGTTTGTTTCATTAATGGTGTATGAGTTGCACTGGGAGGTAATTGGACAATAGAACATCACTACAGTTATATGACCATCATAGTAACTGCTGACTTCAATATATCAAATGTATTCACCGGTAGGGGTAACATTACAAGATTATGTGTCTGGCGGCGTTATCTGATAGGTAAGAATTCAGTCATTTCAAATGACCTTCATATTACGTTCGTTTCATTAAACATTTGTCTGTGCTGTTGAACTGAGTTTCGGTTTTATGCCAGTTTATACCATTTCTAACCACTTTTAAAAAAATCATTTTGTTCATTTGTTAGCGTAGAATTACGCTAAGCTTTCTGTCTGTGAAGTGATTGCATCTACTGTGTAGGTTGATAGCATTAGCTAGCAAGTCAGGGAGGAAGCGCTCACACTGCATTGTGTACTGGACTATTAAAGAAATAAATAATCACTATTATGATTACAATAATGGTAGGTTACAAGAGTAGTCAATTGTGTGAATCTGTTTTCTTGATTAGCCAGATGATTTGATAAAACCAGGACCACAAACAGTACCATCTCTGTCAAGAGTAAGGAATGACATTTAAGTCAATGGAAAATAAAAAAATGTGACTATATCAAAGTCCCTTGAAGAAAATTCATACATGTGGCATTATTAAATAAAGGTTCCCTGGATTAAATAAATGTGGCATCATGAAATAAACATATTTTGGAATAAAAGTTGTCAGCTTAATAACAGCCTAATAAAATGTCAGTGGTCGGCAGTAAGTTTACAGACTGATTTTCCTGAACATATTCACAGTGCAATGTAGGCATATGGAGTCCAACTGGTAGGAATTCATTGTACAGGAACACAATTCTATTTGACGTGGTTTACCAGGTGCTTTTATCCAGTGCAATTTACAGTAGTGAGTACATGCCTTTTCTGACTGTAACATTCAGACATTTCTGTCCTCTTGGCCAGAGTTTGACACGCCCCCCTCTGCCAGCGGAGAGGCGCAATCTGTGTCATTGTTATCACCTGTGTCTGTCTCCGCACCTGTTTGGAGTTTCTGTCGTTAGTCTGTGTATTTAAGTCCGCTCTTGTCTGTCTGTGTTTGTCGGTTATTGTAAATGTCATGCGTGTGTCTCAGTTGTGTGTAGCGTCATTGTTTTGCCTGTACAAGGTACAGAGTTTGTTTTTCGCCCGTGGTTTGGGAAATAAACCAATACTATATTCAAGATTCTCTGAGTTTGTGTCTACCTGCTACCTGCACACCCTAACCGTGACACTGACTTTGTCCAGTGAGAATTGAACCCACAATTCTCACAATTCGTTGCAAATGCCATAACAGAACTGTGTCACACTGCATAACAGAAGTAGACACTTCAATAGTGACCTCAGATAAACTCCAGATTCTGGGAGAAGAGGGCTTCACCACAGAGGTCCACGACCCCAATCAGTAATGAGACAAGCTAATGAGAAGACAATAGTGCTGTGTGTTTTGGCACGTGATGCAGGCACTGTGGCCCGGCTCCAATGACACAACTAAACGGTATTCACAATAATCTATGCCTCCCCTGTATGAACGGCCAATAAATTAACACAGTACGTATTTAATTCTTCAATTTCTGTGTCACGTCCTGAATTAAAAGAGCATCAGAGGCAATTTTATTAAATGACCGTGTTTGATGCTTGACACTAAGAACCATACAGGGATTAATTATTTTCGCTTTAATCAATAAGTTCAGCTTAGAGTTGAAATAATATAACTGACACTCTAAAAGAAACTATAATGCAGGAAATACACCGAAGATGGTGACACTTTCTGATCTGCCTGTACCTCATGACACTCCAAATGTTCCGATTTGACTTAGTCTTGCAAAAGGTTGACATGGGTTCAGGACCAAATAGACACTTGAAATTCAAAGCAGAGAGACTAATTTCACATGCACACTTTAACAGAGCTTCTGGACAGAGGTTGATAAAATGACACACCAGTTGCATATCAGATAGCAGGCTTGGATTGCACTGTCCTGTCAGAACCCATATAGGGCATAGCAGAACACAGGTCCCCGGGCACACTGTATGGTAATGGCCAGCCTCCGAAACCCTCACCAAGCATAATAATTCAGTAGAAAACAGTTCTTCCCTATAAGACAGCATACACTGGCTTCTAAAGGACTCTGACACCGTGGTAGTGGGTCCAATGACTAAAATCCTCAACCTGTCAATCTCAAGTGGAGAGATGCCATGTGAATGGGGAATGGCTTTATAACATCAATTTACTGCCAGTGGATGGTTCGGATCTAGCCAACACACATCATATATTAACTCCAAAGTGCTTGAGAGGCCTGGTGCTCTGGAAAGGTGGGCGGCCATCAACTTTCAATCTATAGAAGGGGATTCAGGAAGACATCACATTTACGGCAGAGCCTAGCGCGGTGTTAAACATCTGTAACAACCTAGAGGTCACAGCAGGACTCTTTATGGCTCTAAACAAGAAACCAGCATAAGCTCTTAGGGAAATGTATAGCTTTGACAGAATTCCAGTGATGTTGTTAACAAGAGATTTATCAGATTTCACCTGTCCAAACATGGAAATGTTATTTTTAGGTGGAAATTGGAGACATTTTATATTATGATTGGGAACTATTCAGCAATAGGGTTTTTTTCATATTACATTTTATCTTATCGAATTTTTACAGGAACCAAACTTCTAGGATTATCTTCGAGCTCCGCCGGAAAAAAAACACCACAGCCTCAAGACACAGACACAAATTTCACCAACTCACTTCAATTGGCAACTGTACATGAATTTGTAAGTTGTCATGTATCAAATAAATGTTGACTTTACTGTAACTGTTATTTAGGGCCACAGTGAACTTTTCATTTGTGTGAACAAGTATGGTTCTCCAACTGCAATTAACCAACTCAAACCAGGTGTGCATAATTATCTCAACCAACCTAAAGAAAAAGGTGAGCACAATACAAAAAGAACGAAAAGTGGATGACTAGTTCCACTAGTCATCACACAGATCAATTTGCTGTTATTCTATTGGACAAAAAACATATTTTTTTTCGAAAACATTGACATTTTAAGGGTGACCGAACACTTTTAAAAAGTACTGTGAATATAATAACACATTGATGAAAATAACTCTACACTGATGTTAATATATTTACGTTGTCATTGTTATAGTTATCAATGCGAGACCTAACAAGGCTGGACCAGCATCTTCAGCATGTTACTGATGTACGTTGTCTTCGTCAGCTGCGTTTGTTTTCTGTGTTCTCCACAGACCATGTCTGTAACTCATGTTCTGACTTCCTGAGTCAAAACTGCATGTAATGTCATGTTGGTCCTAAAACATATGTTAAAAAAATATTCTTATGTGTTGGACATTTCAAAACATAAATAAAACATGGCTGGGGTCGGAGAAAGCACGACGGCGGCCTAAAGCACACAACCAAGAGTACACTCTGAATGTCTTTGAGTAGCCTGGACAAAAGCCGGTCTGGAACCTCATTGAACATGTGTGAGGAGACCTGAGTTTAAGTGGATATAGAAAGAAAAATGTAAAAAACAGCCCCAATTCCAGGTGTGCAAAACTGATAGAGGCACCAAAGACTCAAATGTACTGTAAGATAAATGTTAATCAGTTATAGAATCCTTAAACTGTGTATGTTGTAAGAGATAATGCTGTGGTAAAACGTTTCCAAACATTTCCAGTAGCAACCTCTCACCACATCTCTCCCACATCATCTCTCTCACCCCATCTCTCTCACCTCATCTCGCTCTCCCAGTGTGGATATTGAACCATTCAAACTCAGCTGGAGCTCTAGAGCAGCGGTGGAGATTTCCGCTCTGGATGCTTGTTGGGTTTTAACCGATTCTCAATTGCGCATTATTGTATCCGCTTCTGTTTGCGTCAGAAACGCACCTTAATTACCTGATTTGCAAATTACATTTTTACAAACCGCGTGCCTTTTGCGTTTGTTCTCAAATACGAACTAGTCCATAATAGTGACGGCAGTAATTGCTCAACAGTTTTTGTGCTTTGGAACCCAATTGGGGATACAGATAAAACTTTCTTGTGTTTTTTTTGTTGCGGTTAAAGTAAAATATCATGCGAGCTTATGTTGCTTGGATCCTCATGTATGGAGTGACAGGTATGTTTATCCTAATTGTGATTTTTTTCAGTAACTCTGATATGTACCTGCAGACTTTTGTTTACATCATATTCTTACCTTGTATGTTTTTTAGTTATACACTCCTTCAACATTAAGTCCAGTGTTTCAGATGGCTGCAGAGTGCAGTCGAATTAGTTGCAGTGAGGAGCAAAATGCTTTATGTGTATTGCAGCTCTGTTATCAGAAATACTGGGGAACATTTGGCATTTGGCAGAAAATTAAACTAGCTTATTTGAAAAGCACTATTACGAATTTATGAAAAAAAAAACCTTGGAACACATCCATTATAATTGGTGTGATTAATGTTTTGGTGAGACACCCTTGTGAGAGCCAATTCATCGGAGACCCCCGCACAACCTGAAAACAACTTAAGGGATATACACATATGATTTTGACGGATGAAGTCCTCGCCATTAGAACATTGAATCTGTAGTGACTTTCTGTTGGTGGAATGTAAGACAACAGATCCACATCACAAGCCTCTATTTTATTCCATAGATCTCTTTGTCAAAATCAACTGTATTCTTTTTTTGTTTTCGAAGATATATTATTTTTAATGTAAATCAAATACAGTGTCATATTTAATATGTTATTATACATTATGCCTTACTTTTGGTGCATTTGGTACATTTTCACAATTCTTAGTAAAAAATTCTAAACAGACAATTGGAAGTGTATTTGTTTAGCAACGTAGAACATTTTCAATTAAAATAAAACCCCACAGTACAAATCCCATAAAACCCTTCTGAAATGCTCGTTTCACATTGCAAAGTAATTGCCTCCCACAATCCAATACCAATTAAAAAAGATTATCTACTACAAGATTAATTTAATTGGAATGCTCCTGAGACAGTCCCATAACCATTTGACAAACATGTTGGATAGAAAACTGGTTAGTTCATTATAAATCCATTATTCATTATAAAACCTGCTGGCTACCTATAAAGTTTGACAAAATGTAATTAATAGCCTCATGATATTTATCCGGTTTTCACTTAAAACTACATTTGAAAATATCTGATATTGATGAGAAGCTGGCAGTATAATACATTAAACATGTATAGGAAATTATGAATTTAAGTACTTTTTACTCAGTCTGTCCTTAGGAATAATGCTATTATTATTATAATGCTATTATTCCTAAGGTCTTGATTACATTATACTACTCCTATACTTGCACATTATGGTTTTCAGCAATCTTGTAATAAACTGTAATAATAAAAGTGTTTTCAGTGACTTCTAAAATGTTCGTATGTGATCCCACTGGGAGTCATGACCTAGAGATACGCCACAAATAGTTCCATGCTCTTATGAACCAAGTGAACCAGTATCATCGCTGCATAAAATGAAGGCCGGGTACTTAATTTTATGCAGTGGTCTGATAGCACATGAAAGTGAATGCAAGTGAAGTGGCGGTCAGAAATATACAGCATGTACACGTCAAAAGTACAAGGTAGAGAAAATCTGCATAAAACTTCAGATGTGTAAATTGCCAATGTTTAAGCGGAATAGTTCTCACTTGCTCTTGGGAATTCAGATTGTCCCACTGCTTAAACTCGTAGATAACTGGCTAGCTGACAGGATTTTAGAGTGTAATGAGTTCATAACGCTTTGAATGTGTTCTCGACATCTCCTTTTTTGATGGGAATCTGGAATTTAATGAGGGCATACTGCTTTGTGGGAGTATGCATATTCACTTCATCTCCATTTTGTGATAGAAGTGGGAAGAAGAACAATTATATATTATTAGGCATCGTTAAAAAAATCTCATTCAGAGATTTTACGACATAGTTGTGGAAATAGTAGAAAATACGACCAATGGTTAACCTACCAATCCATAATAGTTGGGTAATTGGGCCAGGCGACACCCTAGAGACATTATAATTTCACGGTACCTTAATATGGACATGTTGAATGATGTGCAGGAATTTGCCCAATGGAATGGATCTAACGTAGACATTTATTTTTCAATATGTTAAAGGGTTAAAGACAAGGTCAAGGCAATCTGATTTTAATGTGAATGAAAATGCATTTAAATTGTTGAAGACTGAAGTCAAGAACTCGAAGAAGGCAATATCTCAAAGGATGATACCAAGAACTTGGTGATGTCAATGGATCACACATTTACCACTATTATTGGGATTTGTGCCTTTATACTAGATCAACACGATATCACAGGTTTTCATGAAATAGACACGATTTTTGGACCCCAAATTTGTGACATGCACACGTAAAAGTTCGTTTTTTCGTGTCCTGGACACGATTACTTTTTTGTGTACAGGACACGTAATATTTAGGACTCCATGGAAAATCGTCACACACACACAAAAAAGCACACCAAACGTTTTTGGTCAACGACACGTTAAACAAATAAGTAAATCGAAATGTTTGGTATTGGTTACAGTTACGGTTAGGGCAAGAGTAAGAGTCAGGCTTTCGTTTAATATTTAGAGTAATAAAAAGAGTTATATTCCAGAAAGTTAAATCCGTCGCGTTTACAATTCAAGCTACGCCCACTTCCTGGTTGAAATGCAAGTTGAGACAACCAATCACGACACTTGCTTTCGACAGCTCAGGGAAATCGTGTCCAGGACACGAAAAAACTACCTTTTACGTGTGGATGTCACAAATGTCGGGTACAAAAATCGTGTCTATTTCACGAAATCTCATGATATCGTGTTGACTAGATTGTATAGACACACTTGCTGTAAGGTGAATTGTCCCAAATATATTATGTGGGAAATGTGGGAACGGAACTCTGAAAGGGTTTTTTTTTTTGTTGGAAAAAAATAAGCCAAAAGGGTAACACGCTGAACTTTTCATCATGTTCAGTGTAGTAGGTCCCTCGTCAGACCACTGTCAGTAGGTAGTCTGTGGACCGGGAGCACCCATAAGCCTTGCCCGATCTGAGATGCTCTCACCCAGTCGTCTGGTCATAATAATATAGCCCATGTCAATGTCTCTCAGGTCTTTACATCTGCCCATTTCTCTTGCATTCGATATGTTGGCTACGAGAACTGATTGTTCGCTTACCATCTAATCAACCCAGACCTTGACACGTTCGGAGATGAGTCACCAATATTTTATAAGGCTACTGTAGAAGTTGAAAATATATGAAAATAGTTCATTCTCGCCACATGTAAGCTTATGCATAACAGAACCAGGGCTGATGACTGTTTAAGATTCTCACATTTTTGAAAAGGATAGTTTTGATTGGTTGCCCATTTAAATATCTGGTGAGGCCTACAGTTTCACATATTATGGAGTTGGGCTTAGATCTACTACAGTAACCTAACTGACAAGTCTTCCCTTCTGATGCAGTAACACGTTCCTGTTCAAATCCTGTGCTGAGTATGGTCCACATCGACAGATGGATTGAAAAATAAAAGGTTATTTTAAAAAGATTAGTAGCACCTTTTTTGTGGAACATTGAACGCTGTTTATTATCAACATTACTCCGCTTCTATCATAATCTGCATATGATCTGAAACTACTACATTATTTTACTACTTCAAATGGATCATGCCATCACAACATGTTTGATGGAATTTCAAGCACAAACTAAAGAAATGTACTTAAATAGATGTAATCAGATTGTGTTATTATAGGACAGCCATCAGGTACACTTATTTCATTATGGTACGCAAGAGAATGAATACACACAAAACAGTTGATGTTAATTAGAGTTTTTATGAGGGGGTCAATATATTTAGAGTACCGGTAATTAAGTGGGAGAGACTAAATTAGAATGATTGATCAGTTGATAAGGGAAGTGATGAGTAGGTGCAGGTCTCCTGAGAGGAAGGGATGGAATCAGGTTGTGGGGCATGTAAATGTAAAGACAATGTTGGTGTATGAAGTATTGACAAAAATATCTCCTTTGTTTTACCAGGTAGGCCAATTGAGAACAAATTCTCATTTGCAAGACAACATACGTTAGGCAATTGGTGAGATATGGGTTTAGAGTTTTAGTGGTTTTATTTTGTTCGTTCCAGTCATTGGCGGCTAAAAACTGGAAGGATTGACGGCCAAATGTTGTGCAGGCCTTTCGGGGTGACTAAGGCGATATACTTGCTTGAGCGTAGACTGCGGGTGGGTAGAGCTATGTTGACTAGAGAGCTTAGATACAGCGGGTGGGTAGAGCTATGGTGACTAGAGAGCTTAGATACAGTGGGCGGGTAGAGCTATGGTGACTAGAGAGCTTAGATACAGCGGGCGGGTAGAGCTATGGTGACTAGAGAGCTTAGATACAGTGGGCGGGTAGAGCTATGGTGACTAGAGAGCTTAGATACAGCGGGTGGGTAGAGCTATGGTGACTAGAGAGCTTAGATACAGCGGGTGGGTAGAGATATGGTGACTAGAGAGCTTAGATACAGTGGGCGGGTAGAGCTATGGTGACTAGAGAGCTTAGATACAGCGGGTGGGTAGAGCTATTGTGACTAGAGAGCTTAGATACAGCGGGTGGGTAGAGATATGGTGACTAGAGAGCTTAGATACAGTGGGCGGGTAGAGCTATGGTGACTAGAGAGCTTAGATACAGCGGGTGGGTAGAGATATGGTGACTAGAGAGATTAGATACAGCGGGTGGGTAGAGCTATGGTGACTAGAGAGCTTAGATACAGCGGGTGGGTAGAGATATGGTGACTAGAGAGCTTAGATACAGCGGGTGGGTAGATACAGAGGGACAGAGGGACTTTGCCTAGCAGACACTTGTAAATGAGTCGGTATCAATGAGTTAAATGCTGAGTGTTTAACGACGGCCAGCCGACTAATGCGTAAAGGTTGCAGTGGTGGGTGTCGTATGGGGCATTGGTAACAAAACATATAACACCGTGGTAAACAGTTTTTTCAGGAGAGAGTTTGAGGCAGGAGAATTGAAAATGTAATGCAATGGATTCATTAGAAAAAAGTAAAATGAAGGTTACGTGTGTGCGCACTCCCACGGGGACGGTTCTGCCCTGCTGACAGACATTCATTTTCACACGTAGCTCCTTTAAATTTGTTTTGGCTAATCATAAGCATGCGTGGCATAGCAAATATATGTAATGCAATCATCTCAATGGGTATTAAGGTCTTTCAGTGGCACGGTACGAGAAATGGGGGGCCTCTGAGCATGTGAAGAGGGCAGACGGCTAAGGGACATTTAATTTCTTCTAATCTGTTTAAGATCAATTATAAGCGTGCATACGGTAATATGGAATATAGTTATTATGGAATGCAATTCTATCATTGTCTGGTAATGTCTTTCAATGGCATTAGCAAACCGGGCTAGCCGTTAATGTTGAAAATGACAAAAATGCTTTGGAACTAATCAATTTATTTAATTGAATCCGCGTTTAACTATATAACTGGTTGGTAAAACGATCAAGATAGTTTATTTTTAATTTTTTAGGCTGTGTTGATAACCAAGCATGTCGAGCTTCAGGATCTTTTGCCCCTCATTTTAGTAATTGGCACCAGAAAACTGATATAGGCTTTGGGAGAAACAAGAGTGATATGTTTAGGAGAACTGTTTACTTTTAAACTAATAAACTAACCAGGGTATAGGTCACAAAACAGATGGCATTTTGGTGAATTGCATCTAAATTATGGAGGAACTTGATAGCTGCAAACCTAAAGATTATCTTTGCCGTATAGTCGTGAATTAGCAGGATGGCCGTTTCTACAAGTGTTTATTTATCACCGTGTGTGAACAATGCCATATTGCTGAACAAGAAACCAATTCAGATTTTTTGTGGGGAATTTAATGAGAGAAATTGAGAAATTTGTAAATTGACATACTCCAACTCAGGCCCAACCAGGGCATAGATGTTTAGAGGGAAAGCAGGTTGCAGAAGGCTGTGACTTAAAACCTGTACATATAGATTGTCATGAGTGTGAACCTTTTGTTCTCACTCAGGGTCGTTTAGCGGGATGCACACTATGTTTCCGCTGGTTTTGTTTTGATGGAGCACAGCTGGTTTGAGTTAGCCATTAGCAGGCTACTATGAATGTCACTGGGTGTGTTAGTTCTTTGCTTGTCATTGTTTCTGCAAAACATTCTGTGTAGGTGAGTTTATTTTGTATCCTAATTGTTTTGAACGTTTCTTAGTAAGTCTCTTTGTATGCAAATCTTTATTTTCATTCAGGTGATGTTTTTAGCTTTCGATGTTCCATGTTTGTTTTGTGTTTAATGAACACACTCCTACACTACACTGTAAGGGTTCGTGACACGGGTGAACTTAACTTTTTGTTGAATCTCAATTATGAACTGTAATATCTACTCTCTCATCTTCACAGAGGCTAATTTTGCTTTGACCACATCAGTTGTACATTCATTTTGCAGCCCCTGCACTCTTCAGATGCAAGATTTGTTTGATTCTGCAATTGTTATAGATCTCAGCAGGGAATACATGTTTTATTGTGGATGACTCAGATTGCTTCATATAGTAGAGCTATTCTGTAACTTGATTGCATATTTGCTTCGATTTTGAGTTCAATCAGACAGTATTTTAGTTAAAATTCTCAGTGCCATTTAAAACAAGTTAACGGAAACGTACTGTTTGCAAGAGAAAGTGAGAGTGTCCAACAGACATAACACAAAGTTAGTATGTCGTTAAAAAAAGCACAGTAGATCTGCCCGTTTTCCTTGTAGTCACTAAATCATGAGGACCAAATATGAACCAACATCTTTATGGGAAATAATTATCCGTGTACACATATTTCATCAACCATTTTCATATACAACATATTAGTCATAAATCCAGATGACAATGAAAATGTCTCAGGATGTTCTTCAGTGGTCTGAAACCATAAACATATGAGGCATGTAGTAAATGAGTCCCATAACATCTAGACATGTCCCTTGTTTTCTATCAGGTACTCGTTTGCAAAATATCTAAGAGGAAATTACACAGTCATTTCATGTGAGCAACCATCACTTAAGAGTGAAGCTTCCGATGGACCAGCCTTGTTGACCCCAGTTCAGAGACAGATGGCTCTGTGCCCTTATCTTGTCCTATGCTGCTACAGTATGTGGCATCGTTAAATGTCTGACAAATGGTGGGAAAACATTGTAAATGTTAACAGTTTCATCTTCATTTTACCTGCTCTCTAGTGAACAGTTATAAATGGTTTTAGATGGGGACATTGGCTGCCTGGAACCATGCAATATCAGTGACATGATTTGGTATCATCAAATTCTATAGCATACACACTCTGGCACTGAATTTTCATGTCTTTATATTAGCGAGACAGTCATATGAAAAAGCATGTATTACATTCAGGCTAAAGTTCTACCACTTTCATTGATAGAGGTAGACCAATTTAACAAATCATCGTCATTTTGCTCACTCTTTTCAGAGGGGTTTGCAGCCAAACAACCTAGTCTTTGCACTACTATATTTGGACTTTACCCAGGTATTGTCTGGCAAACTTCAGCTGTGTTTTTTTTGTGAGCAGAGGTTTATTCTTTCCAGACTGCCTGTCACAATCGTTGGTGGTGTAGTGTGCAGTATGAACCCGGGCGCTGAGATTAATGTCATTCAAGGGTTTTATTTCAAACCCAACATTAAATCATATTCACAGTCCTTTAAATGAAATTGCACTTAACTAGCGACTTACTGAATGAAAAGACCACAGCTCTAACAGACACACAATACATAGCACTCACCCTGGACTGACATTCAACAATGCTCCACAAACAGGGGATAAAGAGGGCAAAAATATATACACTTACTAGAGGTTTGAAAACCAGGAAACACAAGACAAGAGTCTTCTGCAGCTTCTTTCTGAGTTCAGTCATCCACTTTGACTGACATTGATTGTGACAAGTGGTGGCAAGAATCTAGTCTAAAATATTCAGATCAAATCCAGTTCAAAGTTCAAGTATGTAGAAAGAAACCATTTTCACATTTTCACATCAATGAAAAACAAAATGTAAGTAAATGAGTAAGTAACTTTTAAGCATACATTTTTCATTTTAAAAAATGTATAATAATTATAATAAACTGTGCATAAATGCTTTATAGTTGGCAGTTATTATGAAGTGCATACACTTTTTTTTACACAATAAAAAACATTTACCTCAATTGGAGATGTTGTCCACTCACCATTAAGGAGAATATATGCAAATTGTTTTGTAAAAATCTTTGAATTACGCAGAACAAATTCACAACTACCTTTTTGATTTCATCATAAAATGAATACAATAGGTTTTAATCATAATACTTAAAAATATTTTACAATTATTCTAAATACAAGACATTCGAATTATCGATGTCATGTTTCATGATGGTCGTAGGTACATATGGACACACTCAGCTTCTATGGTTGAGATTTCAAACCATCTAAAAACAACACCAATTAAAAAGATCAGAGAGGCCTGTAATTTTCATCATAGGTACACTTCAACTATGAGAGACAAAGTGAGAGAAAAAAAATTGAAAATCACATTAATTATGGTGGAAAATAAGTATTTGGTCAATAACAAAAGTTTATCTCAATACTTTGTTATATACCCTTTGTTGGCAATGACAAAGGTCAAACGTTATCTGTACGTCTTCACAAGGTTTTCACGCATTCCTCCATGCAGATCTCCTCTAGAGCAGTGATGTTTCAGGGCTAGGCTTACTTGAACTATAATGATAGTTCAAGTGAGTTTAGATGATTGATTAAGCTGTCGCACAAGCAAAACCTTTCACTGAGAGGAGGGAAGGTATGGTTGTTTTTTACTTAAATAAAAATAATTCATTAACTTTCTGTATGAAAAGTGTATAGGCACCAAGAGCTCATTACTCTTGTTTATTATTATGAACAGGTAAATGACCAAACCTGTACAATAGATTGAGATTTCTTGAAAAGGAAATTTTGGGATGTTTTTTATATTTAAAACCTGTGCAGGACACATAATATGTTGTTTATATGTGCATAATCTTATAAACATTATCATACCTCAGCCATGAAATTACACATTTAGTCAGAGGCTTTGAAGACATGGGACTCATATCAGCACATGCATTACATAGTTAGGGTTTTTTCTGGGGACCTTTTCTGACCATTTTGCAATGAAAAGTCATAAAAATATAAATTAAATAAACACATCCATTTTTCAACACATTTTTGATATTCTCAGTTGGATTCAACTGTCCGGCTACTCCGGGACATTTAAGGGAAGGCACAAACTGGAAAGGGACACTGCTCTATTGAATCAATTTAAAGGCCTCTAAGCACAAATTTTCCCTTTGGCTTGGATGCTAAATCATACTGTGAATTCAATTGTTTTTCTCTAGGAAAAGGTCCCAGCTGGACGTGCCTGGAACACCTCTCTAGGGAGGCGCCCAGGTGGCATTCGTACAAGATGCCCGAACCACCTCAACTGGCTCCTTTCTACGCAAAGGAGCAGCGGCTCTACTCCGAGTTCCTCTCGGATGACTGAGCTTCTCACCCTATCCCTAAGGGAGAGGCCAGCCACCTTTCTGAGAAAACCCATTTCGGCCGCTTGTACCCGCGATCTCGTTATTTCGGTCATGACCCAGCTTTCATGACCATAGGTGAGGGTAGGAACAAAGATTGACCGGTAGATCGAGAGCTTTGCCTTTCGGCTCAGCTCTCTTTTCGTCACAACGGTGCGGTGAAGCGAATGCAACACCGCCCCCGCTGCTCCGATCCTCCGACCAATCTCCCGCTCCATTGTTCCCTCACTCGCAAACAAGACCCCGAGGTACTTGAACTCCTTCACTTGGAGTAAGGACTCATTCCCTACCCGGAGTAGGCACTCCACCGGTTTCCTGCTGAGAGTCATGGCCTCAGATTTAGAGGTGCTAACCCTCATCCCAGCCGCTTCACACTCGGCTGCGAACCGATCCAGTGAGTGCTGAAGGTCACCGACCGATGAGGCCATCAGGACCACATCATCCGCAAAAAGCAGTGATGTGACCATCAGCCCACCGAACGGGAACCCCTCCGCCCCATGACTACGCCTTGATATCCTGTCCATGAATATTACAAACAGGATTGGTGACAAAGCGCAGCCCTGGCGGAGGCCAACCCCCACCTGGAACGAATCCGACTTACTGCCGAGGACACGGACACAGCTCATGCTTTGAGCGTACAGAGATTGGATGGCCCTGAGAAGAGACCCCTCACCCCATACTCCCGCAGGACCTCCCACAAAAGATCCCGGGGTACCCGGTCATACGCCTTCTCCAGATCCACAAAACACATGTAGACTGGATGGGCATACTCCCAGGCCCCCTCCAGGATCCTTGCGAGAGTAAAGAGCTGGTCCGTGGTTCCCCGGCCAGGACGAAAACCGCATTGTTCCTCTTCAATCTGAGGTTCGACTATTGGCCGAACCCTCCTTTCCAGCACTTTGGAGTACACTTTACCAGGGAGGCTGAGGAGTGTGATACCTCTGTAATTGGCACACACTCTCTGGTCCCCCTTTTTAAAGAGGGGAACCACCACCCCGGTCTGCCACTCCTCTGGCACTGTCCCAGACTTCCATGCAATGTTGAAGAGGCGTGTCAACCAAGACAGCCCTTCCCCACCCAAAGCTTTTAGCATTTCTGGACGAATCTCATCAGTCCCTGGGGCTTTGCCACTGTGGAGTTGTTTGACTACCTCAGCGACTTCCCCCAGGGAAACTGACGATGACCCTCCATCAGCCTCCAGCTCTGCCTCTGTACTAGAGGGCGTGTAGGTCGGATTCAGGAGCTCCTCAAAATGCTCTTTCCAGCTCTTTTTCAGCTTGGATGGTTCCCCGTTTTCCCCTTCTGAGGTGCCGAACGGTTTTCCAGAAGCATTTTGGTGCCGACCGAAAGTCCTTCTCCATAGCTTCTCCAAACTTCTCCCACACCCGCTGCTTTGCCTCTGACACGGCAGCGGCTGCAGCCCTTCGGGCCTGTCGGTACCCTGCAACTGCCTCCGGAGTCCCCAGGGCTAGCATATCCCTGAAGGCCTCCTTCTTCAGTCGGACAGCTTCCCTGACCACCGTGGTCCACCACGATGTTCTAGGGTTACCACCCCTTGAGGCACCTAGGACCTTGAGACCACAGCTCACCGCCGCAGCTTCAGCAATAGAAGCTTTGAACATTGCCCACTCAGGTTCAATGCCCCCAACCTCCACAAGGATGCCTGAAAAGCTCCGCCGGAGGTGTGAGTTGAAGATCTTTCGGACAGGGGCCTCCTCCAGACGTTCCCAGTTCACCCGCGCTACCCGTTTGGGCTTACCTGGTCTGTCCAAAGTCTTTCCCCACCCTCTGATCCAACTCACTACCAGATGGTGATCAGTTGACAGCTCTGCCTCTCTCTTCACCCGAGTGTCCAAAACATGCGGCCTTAGATCAGCCGATACGATCACAAAATCGATCATTGACCTTCGGCCTAGGGTGCTCTGGTACCATGTACACTTATGCGCCTCCTTATGTTCGAACATGGTGTTTGTTATAGACAATCCATGACTAGCACAGAAGTCCAATAACAAACGACCGCTCGGGTTTAGATCAGGGAGGCCGTTCCTCCCAATCACGCCTCTCCGGGTGTCTCCATCGTTGCCCACATGTGCGTTGAAGTCTCCCAGCAGAATGATGGAGTCCCCTACTGGAGCCATATATAGGACTCCCTTCAGGGTCTCCAAGAAGGCTGAATACTCCGAACTGCTGTTTGGTGCATAAGCACAAACAACAGTCAGAGTTTTCCCCCCCACCACCCTTAGGCGTAGGGAGGCAAACCTCTCATCCACCGGGGTAAACTCCAACACCGCCGTGCTCAGACGTGGGCTCGTGAGTATCCCCACACCAGCCCGCCGCCTCTCACCCTGGGCAACTCCAGAGAAGAACAGAGTCCAACCCCTATCCAGGAGTAAGGTTCCAGAGCCACGGTTGTGCGTAGAGGTAAGTCCCACCAGATCCAACTGGTATCGCTCCACCTCACGCACAAGTTCTGGCTCCTTCCCCCCCAGTGAGGTGACGTTCCACGTCCCCAAAGCAAGCTTCTGCCGCCCGGGTCTGATCCGTCGAGACCCCCCACCTTCACTGCCACCCATAGGACAGCGCACCCGACCCCTGCGGTTGTTCCTGTGAGTGGTGGGCCCACAGGATGGAGAGGAGAGAGATGCCACGTATCTCGTTCGGGCTGTGCCCGGCCGGGCTCCGTGGCAAACCCGGCCACCAGACGCTCGCTTTCGAGCCCGCCGTCTGGGCCTGGCTCCAGACGAGGGCCCTGGGCTTCCTCCAGGCAGGGTCTCGCTCCTTTTCCCTCTATCTTTCATGGGGTCTTGGTGAACCATTCTTAGTCTGGCCCCTCGCCTGAGACCACTTTGCCTTGGGAAACCCTACCAGGAGCATGAAGCTCCAGACAACCCAGCCCTCAGGTTCATAGGGGCACACAAACCTCTCCACCACGTTAAGGTGATGATTCCCGGGGAGGAATATAATGGTAAGAAAATAATATGCATTGATATAGATACATGTATACAAAGCTACATATATGCAAGGTCACAGCAAGCCTGCATTCAAACATTTTAGAAAACGATTCTGTTTGATGCACCACTTTGGTAGTTTCAGGATAAGTTGAAGGCTTTTTTCAATGACAGTTGTCACAAAGTACTTTTACAAACACCCAGCCGGAAACCCCAAAGGGCATGCATCAACAGTTTGATACACAGGGGTCCCTGATGGGTCAAATATATACCTAGAGAGGAACCAGACGTGGCCAGTACTCCTTTGGCTGCATGTGTGTCATATCTACAGTCTATGAAACATAATCCAAGTCAGAAACGAAGGACATGTCATGATATGACATTTACATTCTATTTGGTAAGAATTTGTTTTTCAAGATCCTCTAATAAAACAACTTATTTGCCAAGACCAATGAAATCAAGTCAATGATTAGCTTATACTGGCTGATTTAAAACAGCCTGATGGACACTGTGAAAAAAAGCCACAACCAATACTCACTACTAAAACCACAACCGATACTCACTACTAAAACCACAACCGAACTCACTACTAAAACCACAACCGATACTCACTACTAAAACCACAACCGATACTCACTACTAAAACCTTAACCGATACTCACTACTAAAACCACAACCGAACTCACTACTAAAACCTTAACCGATACTCACTACTAAAACCACAACCGATACTCACTAGTAAAACCGATACTCCCTACTAAAACCATAACTTCAAAAAGTGATGACACCTACGTGCACTCGGTTTGTTTAAAAAATTATAATAAACTTTAATTATGTGAATAATGCCCGTCAATGTATAAGCTAATACATCAGAACAACAAACAAAACACCAGGGAATTAGATTTCAATGAAAGGACAGCAGTTCTCCATAGATGTTCTGCCGATGATTTTATATTATGTGCCAGGGAGTTAAAACTTCTGATGGATGGTTAGAAAAATCCTTCTCCAGATACACAGCACCGGTACCTCCGTGATGGAGTTTGTGAGAAGTGAATTTCACTGAGCAAGTGTGAAATGAGGTCTCTTACTCATGTCCAAGTTGTGATTAAGTTTTTCAGATCTTAAATATGTTCAAACATTTATAATTTTCTGGACCAGTAAACACATGAGAGAATTGCATGGATGTCTGTGATGTCTTCGTATCTTCAGGCTGAAAAACATTTCTGGGGTCTATATTTTTTGTTATCTGGTAAAATGGGGACAGCTCCAGAAGTAAATTATATGACATTATTAATTAGTTGTAAAAACATTAAAGTTGGGCTGTAATGAAACCTTAGACTTTTGTATTAGGTGACATAGTTTTGAAGTGGTATTAAAAAAAATTAATCCATGTACAAGTTCTGGGGGTGCTTGGCTTCTCCACAGGGGGTACTTGGTTTCTCCACAGGGGGTGCTTGGCTTCTCCACAGGGGCTGCTTGGCTTCTCCACAGGGGGTGCTTGGCTTCTCCACAGGGGGTGCTTGGCTTCTCCACAGGGGGTGCTTGGCTTCTCCACAGGGGGTGCTTGGCTTCTCCACATGGGGTGCTTGGCTTCTCCATAGGGGTTGCTTGGCTTCTCCGCAGGGGATGCTTGGCTTCTCCGCAGGGGGTACTTGGCTTCTCCGCAGGGGGTACTTGGCTTCTCCGCAGGGGGTGCTTGGCTTCTCCGCAGTGGGTACTTGGTGGTACAGTAACTGAAACGTTTGGGAGCCACTGTACTACTTCATAAGACAGATATTTTAAAATTGTTCTAAAGCCAAGGCAGAGAGAACAACATAAACAGACAGGACAATTCACAGGGCTGACATTGATTCATCCAGGTACTTACTTTAGGTAGGTCACATTGTGTTGTCCATCCCATTGAATCTGTAGGCCTGATTAAACTATATCAGCAGTTGTGTTTAGTGGTTAAATCCAGTTAGTCTTGTTGGATTTAAACATATGGAAAAGTAGCACGTATGAGTTTAAATATGATCCTGTTAACATACTCTCAAAAACACACTGGCCTTATCATTAGCTTTCTGTTTGCAGAGCTCTGAGGCCTTCAGTGGATCGGAATAAAGAATCAACACATTGTTAAATCGCAAATGCTCAGCTGTAAGATGCTTTGATTATTTTGAGTTTTGGCTGGGGTCACACTGGAGTGACGTCATGCTTTCTACTTGAAATGGCTGCCTGAGAAAAGGTGTAGTGCCTTGTGCCCAGAAATGATGACAAGACATGTCCATGAATCTGATTGGTTTAGACAGACACAGACCACGAGTAAGAACACAGGACTTGTCTGTGAGGAAACAAAGGGCTTCATTATGAATATCAGCCAAAGTTGGGCAGCACTCACTTTTCATGCAAATTACCTAGATGCACTTCTACTGTATAGTCTAGAACAGGAGTGTTCAATCTGACCCGTCGACCCAGTTCCTGTCCAATTTTTTATTTGCAACCCCCTGGCGCAATAACATAAATAAGTCATGGATTGTGTATTTTATTAGACCAACAGTGTAGTTATTTTCCTCGCGAGACACTAAAAGACACAATCATTTATTGGTCACGATAATCTGTTTTGAATTATGCAGTGATTGTGAAGTTATTCATATCCGGTTAAAATACGATCTCTACAGCGTCCTTATTTGCCTGCTTCTGCCAAGCTTCAGTTCGCACTAATGCTGTCCTGCCCTAACCCCAAACTGGACCAAAGTGGTAATAGGCTGAAAAATGAATCTGATGTGCCTAAATGTCACACTTGTCTAATGGAATATCTTGGACAAAGACAACTCCTAAATCTTTGTAATCTCTCAATGCCTCGTGCATTCAGATCCTTTGCCAAAACATACTAAAGTGCAAGGCAGACACTTGTCCAAGGAAATCTGTAGAACTGTACATTTTGTCAAGGCATTGATGGGAAATTAGCTAAAGCATTTGAAGTTCTGAGTGGTGCACCATTCTGAAGTGGATGAAGCTTGAAGCATCACTGTTGACACCTAGATTGTCTCATTTGAATACTAGATCCCAGAGTTGGATATTTTTGCAGAAACCTTCTGTAACTACTGAGTTGGGTTGTTCTGCCTTCTCTTTCAACGCACCTCATCTGTGGAACAGTATCTAATCAGAGTTTCATTCGGCTGCCTTGGTGTCCATGGGTCAGTTTAAGAACATTTTGTTAGATTTGTTATCATGAGAATTGTGTTTGTTTAAATTGACTGTGACAATTATTGTCAGTATGTCAGTTCATTTTTTGTATCTGTCTTTAATTGTTGTTGTATTTGTGAGTTGATGTTCCCAGGGTACACCTGCAAAAGAGGCCTCGGGTCTCATTGTGTCTCCTGTAAATAAAAGTTAAACTAAAAAATAAATCAAGATGTAGGAGACCAAAAACTGAATGGCCACTCTTACAGAGCATCAGAGATTCTCTGCAGAGATGGCTGGTGGAAGGACAAACAACCTAAAGCAGGCAGCCAGGTCAATACTAGAGGCTTTCGAACACGTCTGTGAATGTTCTTGAGGTGCACAGCCAAAGCATGGACTTGAATCCTATGCTTCTATGTCATTATGGGATTTGTGTGTATATTTATGGCAAAAAAAAGATGTATTATCAATCATTTACATATTTCCGAATTTTCCATTAACACTATGCACATTTTAAAATTGTTAACCAAGTTAGATTTTTTTCCATAGCTCCTTGTTCCTGAGAGACAACTACTTTGAAACTAACAGAGCTCTTCCATTTTTTAGCAGGAATTTCGTTTAACATCTCAGAGAAGACAAACTGCCCGCTTGGTTACTTTCCCTGTGGCAACCTGAGCACGTGTCTTCCCCAGCTTCTGCACTGCAACGGTGTTAATGACTGTGGAAATGAAGCGGACGAGGAAAACTGTGGTGAGTATTGGTATACATGCCTAAATGATCGCTATTTTGTTTGTTGAACAGGTCTGTTTCATGTAAGTGAATACTTTAAAAAAATAATTACTGCAAGTGCAGTTCGAATTTTAGAAGTGATGTTACTGTTAACTAGATAGCGTACAATTTCTGCAGAAATTGTGATGATGTGTGCTTGCGGCCACCCGTAGTCGACTGTGTACTGATATCAACTGCCAGACTGAGGTGACACTGCTGCTGCTGCTGCGCCATAGTATGCAATGTGTTAAACCTATCAGTCATTACTCATGAATACACACTACTGCTGCAAGCACCATAGTATGTGATGTGTTAAACCTATCAGTCAATACTCATGAATACACACTGCTGCTGCATGCACAATAGTATACAATGTGTTAAACCTATCAGTCATTACTCATGAATACACACTGCTGCTGCATGCACCATAGTATACAATGTGTTAAACCTATCAGTCATTACTCATGAATAAACACTGCTGTAAGCACCATAGTATACAATGTGTTAAACATATCAGTCATTACACATGAATACACACTGCTGCTACATGCACCATAGTATACAATGTGTTAAACCTATCAGTCATTACTCATGAATACACACTGCTGCAACATGCACCATAGTATGCAATGGGTTAAACCTATCAGTCAATACTCATGAATACACACTGCTGCTGCATGCAAGATAGTATCCAATGTGTTAAACCTATCAGTCATTGCTCATGACTACACACTACTGCTGCAAGCACCATAGTATACAATGTGTTAAACCTATCAGTCATTACTCATTACTACAGTAGTAGCTAACGCTAGCTAGCGCGCTAACGCTAGCTAACATGCTAACGTGTAAACAGGGACCCAGAGAAAGAACTTACCCATTCATTCATTCTTTCTTTGCTGCAGGATATGTCTGTGGCTGTTCATTGCAGTGTCTGTGGCTGTTGCCTGGCAGCCATGCCTTTGTCAGGAGGACCAGCTGTTCTCATCGATATCAGAGCGCGCTGCCTCCTCCCCCCCACCCCTTCCAGAATGTTCCTACTATTTAGCCAATCAACAACCAGAAAATGCTGCTTCACTGTCTATCATTTCAAAAGATTCAGACATGGTCGTATACTTTTAGCTCTACTAACCAGAGTTTTAATCACACAGTTTAAACAATTACACCATGAGAATCCTAAGACCCAGGCGGACATTTTGATGTATAACATGTATCTGTAACCCCGGAAATGTAGGCGCTATCACAATTTACAAACGAACAAAAAAACACCAAAAATCGCTTTCAAATTAGAGTGGAGAAAATCACAGTTTCTATGGATGTCTATGGGGAGGCGCAAGTTGGAAACAAAAGGACATAACGAAATAAATATATATGTTACAGCTTATATTTGAACATTTTGAGTGACAGCACAAATAGATGAACGTTTTGATATGCCATTTGTGTGTAAAGGGTTGAAACTCAGGCAGCAGTAGCAGTTTACAAATGTTCTCTACATTTTCTGCTGAATGGGCTCTCACACTCAATCAATCAATCAATCAAATCAATCAAATTTATTTATAAAGCCCTTTTTACAACAAAAGTTGTCACAAAGTGCTTTTACAATCACCAGCCTGAATCCGACAGAGCAAACATCAACAAGTTGAACAAGTTGACACACGGCGGCTAGGAAAAACTCCCTGAAAGTCAGATTTAGGAAGAAACCTAGAGAGGAGCCAGGCTCTGAGGGATCACCAGTCCTCTTCTGGCTGGGCTGGGTCAGTTTATGACAGTACAACAAGCGAGGTGTGAAAACTGAAAACGCAAAATAGTCCGGGATGTCCAGGAGGGATGATGGATTTGATAGGACTTGGAGGAAGAAGCTCCGGTTGCACCAGCTGTTCTGTCAGCCGCACAGTCAGGGGCCCCAGGGAGGATCCGGCATATGCTCCAAGCTGGAGCGGTCCCCTGACAGAAGTGGACACAAACACAGGGAAAGGTTGGACACTAGTTCCCTGTACAATAGTATACCGAACATAATACTTTAAAAGGAGACAGGGGGGTTAGTGAGACAATGGCCATGAACGGGTAAACCCAGGACAAGTCCAGACAGATGTTAGTAGAGACAGGACACAGGAAACATTAGACACCCTGGTTCCCTACGTCCCCGGCACCATAATATAGCAGCATAGATCTTAGAATGAGACAGGGGGGTCCAGTGAAGCTGGGGCCCTGAACAGGGTAAACCCCGAAACAGGGCCCAATAGGCCGGAAAACACCCACCCACTATGCCGAGCATCAACCCAGGGACGCCAATCGACCATGACCACTCGGGCAGGTTTAGTTTTTGCTCACAAAGTTACTCGAGCTGGTGGAACAAACAAGAGCTATAGCGAGCCAGTGACATCCACACTCCGAGGAGCATATGGGAGGTTTAGTTTTTGCTCACGAAGCTACTCGAATTGAGGCTGCAACGGAGCACTATAGCGACCCAGTGACTCCTCCCCACAGTTAACTGGGATAATCAGAGTTTAATTCACCAGCTACTCGGATTGAGCGAACAAAGGAGAGCTAAGCGAACCAGTGACTCCTCCCCACAGTTAACTGGGATAATCAGAGTTTGTTCACTAGCTACTCGGATTGAGCGAACAAAGGAGAGCTATAGCGAGCCAGTGACTCCACCCCCCAGGCAGCAGCCTGGAGGTATCGTTTTTGCTCAAAAAGCTACTCGAGAGGCAACAACAGGGAACCATAGCGAGCCAGTGACTCCACCCCCAGGCAGCAATCGAGAGGACACCCCAGGGGAGATGTGAACCCGCAAGGCAAAGACAGCAGGGCGGAATGAGATCCGAGCCTTCCGTTCAACCTTCGTACCCTGGGCCATATTACACTCAACCATAGACCTTACTGAAAAGATATGTTTTTAATTGTGATTTAAAGGTTTGAACAGAATCTACATTTCTAACCCAGATTGGCAACTCATTCCATAATAGAGGAGCTCTATAGGAGAAGGCTCTACCTCCAGCTGTTTGTTTCGAAATTTTAGGTACAATTAGGAGACCGGCATCCTTTGATCTAAGGTTACGCGTGGGTATGTATGGCTGGACTAATTCAGCGAGGTAGGTGGGAGCAAGTTGATGTAAAGCTTTATATGTTAACAGTAGTACTTTAAAGTCTGCCCTAGCCTTAACAGGCAGCCAATGTAAAGAGGCTAAAACTGGGGTAATGTGGTCAAATTTCTTAGTTCTAGTTAAGATTCTAGCAGCCGTATTAAGTACTAATTGAAGTTTGTTTACTGATTTATCAGGGTAACCAGAGAATAGAACATTGCAATAATCTAATCTTGAGGTAACAAAAGCATGGATTAGTTTTTCTGCATCAATTTTTGATAAATAATTTCTGATTTTTGCAATATTCCGAAGATGGAAAAATGCTGTCCTTGAAATATATTTTATGTGATCGTCAAATGAGAGATCCGGGTCAAGGGTCACTCCAAGGTTTTTGACGTTTTTTTGTGAAATGACTATACATCCGTTTAGGTTCAGCGTAAGGTCTGTCAATAAATCTCTCTGTTTCTTAGGTCCTAAAACTAGCATTTCAGTTTTATCTGAATTTAGGAGCAGAAAATTCTCTGTCATCCACCTTCGTATATCTGAAACACAAGCTTCCATAGTGGCTAATTTAGGGGCTTCTCCATGTTTCATAGCAATATACAGCTGCGTGTCATCGGCATAGCAGTGAAAATTGACATTATGTTTTCGAATTACATTACCCAAAGGTAACATATAGAGTGAGAACAGAAGTGGTCCTAAGACTGAGCCTTGTGGAACACCAAAGCATACCTTTGATTTGTTAGAGGATAAGCCATCTACACAAACACTCTAGTTTTGAAGATTCCGTCAATGTATTTCAATGGGGATTAATTAGCGACATTATCGTTAATATTTCGTAAACTACATAACGAAACCTTCTACAAAACAATGCCAACTAAATAGAGTTCGGGACGCACATTTTGACACCTTTTTTGTCCATCTAGTGCAAGAACTGTGGGAGGAGTAGGCGGGGACAAAATTGATATAATAATAATAATAATAATAATAACTAGATAGCGTACAATTTCTGCAGAAATTGTGATGATGTGTGCTTGCGGCCACCCGTAGTCGTACTGATATCAACTGCCAAACTGAGGTGACACTGCTGCTGCTGCGCCATAGTATGCAATGTGTTAAACCTATCAGTCATTACTCATGAATACACACTACTGCTGCAAGCACCATAGTATGTGATGTGTTAAACCTATCAGTCAATACTCATGAATACACACTGCTGCTGCATGCACAATAGTATACAATGTGTTAAACCTATCAGTCATTACTCATGAATACACACTACTGCTGCAAGCACCATAGTATGTGATGTGTTAAACCTATCAGTCAATACTCATGAATACACACTGCTGCTGCATGCACAATAGTATACAATGTGTTAAACCTATCAGTCATTACTCATGAATACACACTGCTGCTGCATGCACAATAGTATACAATGTGTTAAACCTATCAGTCATTACTCATGAATACACACTGCTGTAAGCACCATAGTATACAATGTGTTAAACATATCAGTCATTACACATGAATACACACTGCTGCTACATGCACCATAGTATACAATGTGTTAAACATATCAGTCATTACACATGAATACACACTGCTGCTACATGCACCATAGTATACAATGTGTTAAATCACCATAGTATACAAATGTGTTAAACCTATCAGTCAATACTCATGAATACACACTGCTGCTGCATGCAAGATAGTATCCAATGTGTTAAACCTATCAGTCATTGCTCATGACTACACACTACTGCTGCAAGCACCATAGTTTACAATGTGTTAAACCTATCAGTCATTACTCATTACTACAGTAGTAGCACCTATAGCTAGCTAACATGCTATGCTAACATGCTAACGCTAAACCTATAACATGCTAACAGAGACCCAGAGAAAGAACTTACCTATCCATTCATGGCTGCAGGCTGTCTGAATGTATGCATACACTTAAAGTAGTAGCTAACGCTAGCTAGCGCGCTAACGCTAGCTAACATGCTAACGTGCTAAACAGGGATGCTAACCAGCTAGCGAAAGAACTAGCTACCCAAAACTTAACATGCTCACATTAAACACAGACCAAGAGAAACAACTTACCAATTCATTCATTCTTTCATTGCAGGATATGTCTGTGGCTGTTGCCTGGCAGTGTATTTGGCTGTGGCCAGGCAGCCATGCCTTTGTCAGGAGGAACACCTGTTCTCATCGATATCAGAGCGCGCTGCCTCCTCCCCCCCCCTTCCAGAATGTTCCTCCTGTTTAGTGTCTGTGTCAAACTAATGGGATTCAGACATGGTCGTATACTTTTAGCTCTACTAACCAGAGTTTTAATCACACAGTTTAAACAATTACACCATGAGAATCCTAAGACCCAGGCGGACATTTTGATGTATAACATGTATCTGTAACCCCGGAAATGTAGGCGCTATCACAATTTACAAACGAACAAAAAAACACCAAAAATCGCTTTCAAATTAGAGTGGAGAAAATCACAGTTTCTATGGATGTCTATGGGGAGGCGCAAGTTGGAAACAAAAGGACATAACGAAATAAATATATAAGTTACAGCTTATATTTGAACATTTTGAGTGACAGCACAAATAGATGAACGTTTTGATATGCCATTTGTGTGTAAAGGGTTGAAACTCAGGCAGCAGTAGCAGTTTACAAATGTTCTCTACATTTTCTGCTGAATGGGCTCTCACACTCTAGTTTTGAAGATTCCGTCAATGTATTTCAATGGGGATTAATTAGCGACATTATCGTTAATATTTCGTAAACTACATAACGAAACCTTCTACAAAACAATGCCAACTAAATAGAGTTCGGGACGCACATTTTGACACCTTTTTTGTCCATCTAGTGCAAGAACTGTGGGAGGAGTAGGCGGGGACAAAATTGATATAATAATAATAATAATAATAATAATAATAATAATAATAATAATATATATGTGAGATTACAATATGTGTCCTTGACCATAGTCAAGCACACATAATAATAATAATAATAATATATATGTGAGATTACAATATGTGTCCTTGACCATAGTCAAGCACACATAACTATAACTTGTTATTTGGGATGGCATGTGCTCTGGCTTCATATCAGCATACAGTATGTAGCCAAAAAGAAATCATGCAAGAACAAGCAACACTTGTGGTTGAAATTAGAAATGCTGATCTTTCCGTTAGAAATGTTGTGTGTTGTGTTTGATATTTTGGGTGTTGTGTCAGAAAACAGCAGTCCTCTTTGGGATAATGAGTGTATCTTATATATAGCATTCTGGTCACAGCTTTGATTGTTCTCAACAGTTGTTTTTTATGTCTCAGCATTATTCAGAAAGCCATGCAGCCTGTTTTTCCGTGTGTGTGTGTGTGTATATGGGTGTGTGTGTGTGTGTTAGCACATGTCATTGTGTTTCTGTCTGTGTGTCTGTGTTTGGTGACTGCATGCCTAATAATTCCACCCTTCTGTCTGTCTACACTTTCTTGCTGACTCTCCATCTGTGCCGACATGCATCAGCCATGCCTTTAAACCACCTACATCCTCTTGTTATTATGGACTGTGTTTCTCTGTACTATCCAGATATACATGCTGATATTTAAAGAGCCACTTCACCGATTTTGCATTTAGCTTTGTATCAGTAGACAAATGGTAGTATTTTCCACTGACCTTACTCCCTCCTCTCAACTCCATCTGATAAGAGGCATATCTTGATTTTAGGTCAGGAAAAAATCCTCCAATGACGTAAAATGACGATTTTTACGTCATTGGAGGATTTTTTAAAAGAGGCTATGAACTACAGACAGAAGTAGATGCTACTTCCGCATTTTTATTAACCCGCCCATATGGGGTGGGGCCTCGTCAAAGATTTTCAAAACAGTGTCAGCCATCTTGTGTAGCTAAGGACCAGGTAGTGGAGAAATGCGAGTTTGAGACTAAACACAATGGCAGAAAGTAATTTTGAAGACGAAATGGAAGAAAGGGATTTTGAAGATCTGTTGCACGAATCCGATGTTCGTGGCTGCCTGTACGAGCCGCAATACAGCGAAACACAGTTGCGGTTGACGGAGGAACAAGAGGCTGCTGCTGCAGAGGGGCGAAGCTTGCCTGGCGGTCATGAGGAAGAGCCCGTACAGAGTCGAGCTGGGGCGGACTGGTGGTGCCAGTGCTCTCGCTGTGCGCCTATGGACACAGATAGAGTCCCGCTGGTGTTGCGAATTTCAGCGATGCCATTTTCTTCTTGAAGAAATAACTGAATCTGCATTAGAAACGGGACCGCCAGCATGCGTAATAGAGCACCCCAGCTTTGATCCACACGAGTTTTTGAAACTTATTTCAGGATTCCGAAGGTCAATTGGATACGCCAGCCAAAGCCCGCAGGGACAAACGGACGCTTCAGTATAAGTGAGTATTTATTTGTTGTTCACGTCAGTTAGCTGAGCTATCGGTTATATTTACATATATGCTAGCTAGCCTATTGTAGGTGCAAATAGCTTGCGTTGCTAACGTTGTGCTTATTGTTTTCAGACAATATCGCCTAACAGCCTACCGTCATTTCGTGGAATGGGTCCTGCAAGGAGAGAGAATGGGGAAAGGCTATATCGTCTTGTTTTGCCTGCCTGTGTTCAGGACATCAGACAGAGATTTCCAGCTAGTGACGGACAATACTGTGGCTATCAAGAAACTGCTGAAGCTCTGGAAGAGCTATGAGTGTGCAATTGTTTATATTATGTTTAAAAACAAAAGTTCAAAGTTTATAATGTATTACTTTGATTTACAAAAGAGTACAGGGAAATATGAAGAAATGTATATACTTTTATTAATTACAAATATTCTCGGAACTTGGGGTGGTTGATAGCCCGCAGCCACTGTTTGCACCGCTCGAAATGTTCAACGGGAAAACGATGGAAACTAACTACATGTCCTTTCCTTGTGTTGATGTACATCCCGGTACAACGCAAGGCTAGTATTTAAATTATTTATCAAGAAACTTGTCATGGAGACTCATGTTAACTGGTGTCTTCTGTTTTCCAGTCAATTAGCTAGTAGCTAGCATTCCCTTTTGCCTGCCCTCTCGAGCCGGTAGGCGTGGCTTGGGAGTGCATTTGTAGAGCAGCGAAACAAGGGCATTCTGGGATTTGGTGTATTTCATCCACATGAGCCAAAAACACTTTTTAATCTTTTTCTCTGCCTAGAAGGCACAAATTTCAAAAATGCTTTCACATTTCTACTACATAAGTGACCACGATAAGTGAGAAAAAATATGTTTTTTCGGTGAAGTTGCCCTTTAATGATGAGACATAATGCTGACAAAATGCTAAGACATGCTGATATATAATTCTGAGAGATAATGTTAACATATAATGTTAACATATAATGCTGACATATAATGCTGACACACAATGCTGAGACGTAATGGGCTTGTAGATGAGTAGGTACCAGAGTTAAACGCTGAGTGTTTAACGACGGCCAGCCGAATAATGCAAAGGTTGTGTAAAGGTTGCAGTGGTGGGTGTCGTATGGGGCATTGGTAACAAAACCTATGAACTATGGTAAACCACGTCCAATTTTTTCAGTAGAGAGTTTGAGGCAGTTCTTTAGATGACATCACCAAAGTCAAACATTGGTATAATAGTCATCTTCACCAAGTTTGGCAGCATAAGTGAAGGAGGCCCTGTTGTATAAAAATAAACCAATTCTGGACTTAATTTTGGAATTGAGTTTGTTTACGCAGATCAGATAATTGTGAAGGTACAGGCAGGTGGCAGGCAGGGAGTGGAGTCTGGCTGAGAGTGGTCCAAGGGTAAGGATGAGGTCAATATACAGGTTGATGGTGTAGGTACAGGTAGGTGGTAGGCAGGAAGTGGAGTCTGGCTGAGAGTGGTTGGGGAAGCAGGAGGTCAATATACAGGCTGATGGTGTAGGTACAGGTAGGTGGTAGGCAGGAAAAAATACTTCCTTTTGATTTGAAATGTAACTTTGATTAATGATTTGTTTTATGAATGGTTTGTTGTACTAAGAGTAGTAGGTGATTTTTTCTGACATTAACTATGTAATTGATAGAGGGAATGGGAGAGATACAAGAAATTACTTTTGGTAACAAAGCAGTGTTTCAGATGCAAACCCATGCGGTATTTATAACGTATGATAATTTATACTAATAACCTACAATGATAGGGAAACTATATATCCATTGTTTTCTATACATTTTCTTTAGAATCACTGATTAACAGCAATATGTGAAGTCTCTCCGACCTTTAGTGAGATTTAAGACTGAGTGATCAGTCTGTAACCATAGACGTATCAGGAAAAGCAACTGTGATGTCTTTGGCCATGACATTTATGTACAGTCCCATGGAAAATAACGCTAGGTATTGAGTATAACTCCCTAGCTCTTACTGTGAAAAAAACACACATGTCCCACAGTGCTTGGAATCACAAAGGCATCAGCCAGTATTTTAGGAGTCATCGTGTGTACAAGATTACAGAAGTAGCAAATTGTAAAGTGTCTTTCAATCAATAGCCAAAGTATAACAATTGCCTTTTATTTCACCTGGATAATGTCCTACATAAAAAAAGGTCAGAAAGTACTTTATTGATTGAAGGTTTCTGAACCCTTTAAAAGGTACGCTTAGATTTTTTTTAGTTCAAGGCCCATAGAAATACTTATCCCCAATCCCTGAAAATATATCAGTTTGAAAAGGCACTGTTTTCTGTTTTGTACTCAAAAGACAATTACTAACTATATTTTTAATTTCAAAAAAAGTGAGAAACACATTAGAGTTTAGAGTTAAATCTTTTTCAATATTCAAAAAAATGTCTAATGTCTATTTGAATTTCAGACAAACAAATGTGTTTAAGCATGGAATAAGTAAAGAAAATACATTCAAAATAATATAATTCAATAATCCCTAATTCTAGTTCATCCATGGTCAAACTAATCACACTTTAATTCGGAGCTAATCAGAGCACTGTTGGTTTTTGACCATCATTCAATCTTTAATGTTCACTAAAACAACAGTAAATCATCCCTATGACAACAAGAAAATATCACAACCACGGGCAATCTGTATTCTAACAGAATTCTTCTGTGACACACACTGACCTACATACTAAATTGTTTACAACAGGGATTTATTAACCTTACTCACAAGAGTTCCCATAAACATACAAAACTGCATCACTTGATAATATTTTAGTTCACATGAACAGTCCACCAAGGAATTCATATTTGAAACTTGAAGCAATGTGAAGTGAAAGCGGCACCACACCACCCAGTTATTGAACCAACAACCAGTCGAGTAAGGGTGAGAATCAAGCTGTCACAAAGAAAACCCATCTGTACTTTGTCTGCAAATATTTTGTAATCAAGGTCTGGGAAGAATTGTGTAGCCTGAGTTTAGACCTGTAGCACAAGTTCTAAACGTACGCACAATCACTGGCCAAACATCTCATTTGATGGGTCAAAATAGAATTTAGTGAAAAGATAATTGGACTGCCTGTGTGGGGAGAGCTTTAGAACATGACTTATAGAAGTAGAAAGACATGAAGGTTGTGTTGTAAAAGAAGCATCGCTTTCTGTCGTCTCTTTGACAAGAACATTTATTGTATAGGACTGTATTGACAGAAGTGTTAGGAACCAGAACAACCTGCCTGGGCAACCATCATCGACTCTATCTAAGAGTTCAATAGGTTAAAATCCATCCCACTGACAGAAAGCCACTTACTTGTCTTACACTGGCAATGAACATAGAAATCTACACTTAAAATAAAATTGTAGGAAACCTGTTGCATTTGGTGTTTACAGTGCTTTTAAAGCAAAACGAATGGATCGAGGTGGCAAGTGCGTTTGCTGTCTTTTGTATGCATTTTGTTTTTCTGTTGTTATTGAAAAGGCACTTACTGAAAGTTAACAAGACGGCGTTATTTTCCATAAGAAGGTCCTGACATACCACTTATAAAAAGCTTTCACCAGTAAATTCAAGGATGCCACATTTTCCGGATAGAAAACACATGAATGAATGAAGATCAATGAGCATCCTACAGATGGTAAAGATTACGTGTGTTCATTTGAGGCTGGCAAGAAGGGAGCCATTGCTCAAATAGTGCCCATCTGAAAGCACCGAGTGCTGCATTGCTGATGTCAACATTGTAGGCTTACGATGTGGGCGTGCATTAACTCCACCTGATGGACCTGATCCTGAGGCCTAACGTCATGCTAGTCATCTGCTGCCACCAGCACCACATTAGTATGTTAATGCATAACCTCATATCTGCCGGAGTTCGTATACACAATTACTGCAGGCTGAAAATGTCCCCGTTTTTTCCGTGGGCGGCATGTCGCCAGGGATGTCAACCATTGAGTGTGTTCAGGGTGCTCCTGATCCACATGTGCCAGACAGCATCAGACGGCGTTCCGGTTTCTGCCGATATCCAGCAACTTCACACAGCCATTGGCGATGTGTGGGGCAGCATTCCCAGGCAACAGTCTGATCAACTCTATACGCGATGGAAATGTGTCACCTCTGCATGAGGCAAATGGTGATCTCGTCAGGAACTGACTGTCTAATTTTATCCACACCCTTGATTCACGTCTTTTGCTGTCTGGCATCGGTGCAAATCTGGATTATTTACTATCTTTGCAATCATCTGCCTGTTTTGCATATCTGTTAATCGATTTACTGTTGTAAATAGAAATATCAGAACTGTTGTCTTGACTGCTTAATTGACTAGCGAGGAAGATTAGTATCATATAATATTGTGAGAGAATTTAGTAAAATGAAATGTTACTTTTATCATAGCATTTCACACTATATTGTGATTATAATTAGAAGGCCCATATGAATGTACTGCAGTGAATATATTTAACTGCTGTGTTTAAAACCAAACACAACACGTAAAATGACCATTAGCATTCTAAATCAAAATTGATCTATCACAACCACGTTGTTTTAGTTATTGTTCAAGCATTAATCAGCACAATATTGTAAGCCTAAAGCAACCTCAATAAAACCCAAACAAAACTCAAATTTGTAACTGTGCCAGCCTTAGTGTTAATGCATTTGACTGACTATGAAATTATAAAAATCAACAAAATCTGGGGTTCCTAATACTTAAACCTTTCAGTACTTGACTGGAAATCCATTTTCAGTTACTATTATTCCTGTATTTGTTCCTGTATTTTTTTCTGGTTTAAATATTGAACATCGAAGGTCAATTGCTGGGTTATCAAAAAGTCCACAACTTCTTACAATTCATCAAAACTACCATTATTATTGACATTTCTATCCACAATGTATTCCTCGCCTTGAAACACTGCATAATAGTATATCTTCAAAATGGAGAACATGCAATAAAATATTAACCCTGACCCTGTGGCTCACTGGGTTCTGCAATTCAAAAACGCTGCCTCCTACCTACCCTTCAGCACAAACTATATTCTCCATCTTTCCAAATGTTTCTGTTAAACTCTAAACATGACACATGACCCATGTCATCAGTTTTAGTATGCTGTAATGAAGCCATCCACGATCTGGAAAGATAACTACTTTCTGAAATTTGTTCAATTAATAAGTTTAATTTATCAATTACAATAGGTCAACATATTTATGATTATTAAAATATTTACCATCTTTGTATATGAAACTGAAGAGATTCCATGATTTTGTGGTATATTTTCCATTGCCACTACTAACGTTCTATAGACACCATATTGATGACCAAGTTGAACGTTGGCTAATAACTTCTAAAAGGGGATAATTAGCTTTTTGTATAAAGTACACTATAATGGCTTGAGAAGAGGACAACATTTCTAAGGTAATACTGTATTGATGAATACAATGTTGCTATCATATGCACTTTGACAGAGGGCGATATGGTATTGCAATAGTAGTCAGTCAAATTGAAACTGCTTTGATAACACTTGTCATTCTCACTTCACAATAGCAAGTAGCCGTGTTGAACCCACAGAACCAATGTTGTTGCTATTTGCCCTGGTTGTTAAATAAAAACATTAAATTGATAATCACTGCAACCTGTTTGTTTCGTCGTTTTCCCTTTCTAGATATTGTTACAAGAAAGGATTATGTTTAAATAAATCAATAATTGTAATTATTTATTATAATTGTAGTTATTCATTCCTAGATCTTTACACGTCTATTCATAACATCCATCTGAGCAGACCAAGTTTTCCACAGCTTCATCAGTAACATCTCTTTCTGATTTCTCTTTCTCATTATTTTAACTCACTTTCTAATTAATATACAGCAAATACCTGGACGGGTATTTACTAGACATTTTTTTAAAATAAAGATATAATTATAATAAACATGTAACCATTATTTCACAATGTAAGTTGCTTAACATAAATTCTAATTTGTTAATGCAAGACAAGAAAGTATACAAAGAAACATAAATAAGGTAAAAAAAAAGTGATGACAATGAATTAGCAAACAAATAGATATGAAATGACAGCAAATATTGCGGGACACGTGGTGAGACGGGAATAGGGGAGACAGCAGGTGCAGTTGTCAGATATCATCTTGTTTATTGCATCTTTCATGGAAGTAAAGTGAAACAAGCGTGTCGAGCTTTAGGATCTTTTGCTACTCATTTCAGTAATTGGCAACAGCAAACTGAAATGAGTGTTGACCGGATAAACAATAGACTTGTAACCATAATGATGTATTTTCTGGTGCGCAATTTACGATTAGAGTAGCGTTGGTTAAGAAGTAAGCTAAGGTATATGGCATTGGGGAAAAGAGACAGTGGTTGAAATGGAAAAAAATACAGAGCCTGCCAGAGGTTTGGACAACAGGCCCTCAAAATTGATACCGTGCTCGGAGTAGTAATATTCGACCCACTTCAGACAATCCTCTGAAGACCCTATTGGTGGTTTATTGCACAAAGGGCTACAAATGAAGCCCTTTGGACATCTATCGGAAAACAATGCAGGAATAAAAGCTCCCAGCTTAAAGACACTTCTCTCTCGCCATTTGTTTGGTGGCCTCATCCTCAAGAGACTGCACCGAAGCATTGTCTTGAGAAAGAGGCTTGGAGGGCATTTCTGAAAGCTATAAAACATAGCAAAGAACTAGTAATACTTGTATCTATGGATTTTAATGCAAGGTTATGAAGAGTGCATTGCTAAACCTATTGTCAGGAGACATTGACTGGCCTTGGGGGTCCTTTTAGGGCAGGACAGCAGGGATGACTCTAGTGATCTCTGTGCTTGGGTTGTGGTGGCTCCCAGAGGCATCTGCACTGTGTTGTCTGTATTTGGGAGCCATGTTTAAGCTTCAGTTTGTTTCCTGGTGTTTTTGTGGTTCATTGTGTTTTTTGTCTGTGGCTGCTGCTGGTTTGTGTGTTGTTCACTTACTAACAAACATACAGATATGGGTGGGTTATCTTTGCTTTTCTTTAAATCTACCACCAGTGGTGGCCAGGTGCAGTCAAAACAACCTGGACACCCCCCTCCGCATATTGTCTCTCTATGATCGAGGGCTCCGCTGCTAGTTCAACAACCTCAAGTGGCAGGACAACATCAAAGCGATCACCAATAAGAACCAGGAACAAACTCCGTCCTATTAATCCTGATCCAGCTTCACACATGAACTGAAGAGTCCTTTCTCGCCTCCACCACCATTGGCTGAATTGGCGGTACATCTGCCTGCTGAAGGGGTTCATCTCAGGGCATCGTTCGGTCTGACGGAAGATCACAGCGGTGGTGGCACTCAGTCGAGGTTCTACAGGACTCATGGGAGAGGAAAGGTGTAGGAAATATAACCGCTGACCCCCATCATCCTGGTCGCCCCCTTGGTGAATCTCATCTGAATTCTTATTAAACAGCAGGAGGCCCCGTGGGCATTAAAGGTCCATTCTGCCACCTAAACACTTTATTTACCCGCACTGTGGCCCTCTGCATCTGGCTGCCTGTCCCATAGAGACTGATAAATCTCCTTCAAACTAAACTATCTTCGGGTTAAAGAAGTCGAAGTGGTTAGAAGTGGGCTTCGGGCTGTTCTATCACATCTAGGACTGGCAAAGAGAGCCTGAAATGTTTATGAACCGTATGAAATTTGTGGTTAGCTTGAACGCCGCACAAAGTTAAAAGAATACCCGGAAACAAATAGAGCAAAATTCAAGGGTAAAGAGTAATGTGGCTGTGCAGTTATGCATGAGGATGTGGGGAGGAAAGCCACAGGGAGATCGCCTTCCCGGCTTCTTGACTGACAGATGGTTCTGACTTACCAAGAGAAGTCGATGATTCTCGACAATTGTGAGACAAACTCAATTAAATCAACCCCGCATTGTTTGTGACAGTGAGGGTGGCTCGCGTCTGGAAAGCCAAAGCAAGTAAGTGCATTAACAATGCATTTCCCCGTTTCCCAGAACACACACAATGATTCGGATGTGAGCTGTCAGGGTACGAGTTGTTTACATTGAAATTGAAATAACCTGACCTTTAAACATTAGAATGCTTCCGCAACACTCATGACGGATTAGCTACTAAAAATATATTGTCATCAGTAGCTGCAAATATTAATGCGGCTTTTGCTCACACGCCCTACAATCATTATAATGAATGGAATCACAACCTGCCACATTGTGCGCAAAATGAACGCCATTTATATTTAGTCGTCTCTGCTTTTCTTTTCAACATATTTGTTTTTCTTCCGTTCTTGTATTTGTAGTCGGTGACGGCTGAGTGTTTTTCAGGCCTGAGATGATTCCTTGTTATCCACACAGACATTAGCCTAATCGCTCACGGAAGTAGCATGTGATGCTAACTCATCCACACCCTCATCTGCACCAATAGTGCTGTCAACTAGCCTCAGGAGTCATTTAATTTGTCTACCATCAGAAGTGTTGTGACAAAATCCAGCTAGGGTCAGTTTTGGTAGGACTGAATGGAAAACGTAAATATGAGGAAACCGATTGTATGTTTTTGTCATGTCCTCTAAGTGGCAGCACAAAGCCCTAATATCAAAAGCCCCAAATTTGATAAAGTCAATATGCACCATGAAGTGGTCAATTATGATGGTTCTGTTGATTGTTCTACTTTGGACTTAATATTGATAGACACCAGACATTAACTGTACAAATGATTAAACATACCTGATAATTAAACCTACCTGGCTCACACTAGAAACAACTGCCAAGCCAACTGTCCCAAAATGTTTGTCGCCCTAAAATAGAGTGACTATGGATAACATTTCTCTACACAAATGCCCCTTATAAAAACTGAGATACTATCACTTATTTTTATAGTAAAATGTACTCACTCACTACTGATGGAGAGAGCTGTGTGCATATTGAAATCCTTAGCACAAACGGCATTGGTTTAATCAGCTTAGCTCATCAATCAAACATCTCACACAACTTCAAAAACACAGCTGCAAAGAAACTGCACGGCACTCCCACAGAATCACATGGTCATTCCCTCGAAGGCCAACTATGAAGTGTTGTCATGACAAGCTTACATCCTCTGTCCACAATCCCTCTATCACCTAGTCTACATTCCTCCATTTTTTATGACATGAGCTGAATGTGATTAGCGTGGCTGAGCTTGAGCTGTGTCGTTTTACGTACACTTTAGCCCTCAGTGAATAGCTCCTGTACAAAAGTAGGATACTTTCCTAAGATCGTGAAATCCATAGCGCTGATTGGGTGCTAAAATCCATATATGTTGCCCTGGAACTCAAGTCCCTATATCTGGTTACCTTTTTCAATTGTTCTTCTCAGTCTTATATGAGAATGCTTGCCTCCAGCCACCAACACGGGCTGTCTGCTGAAAGCAGAGCACCTTGCACGACGAGTGCTGCCGAATTCATTCTGTAATGGGGGATGGGTGGGCTTAGCTGCTGATGCTGATGGATGTATTATAAATTAGCTAGCTTATTTACTTGTGTTTCACAAGTTGCGTGCATGCATTAATTTAAGTGGTCTTTTACTGAATGTACAGTCCAAAATCACATAACAGCGCTGGTTTCTCAGTCATTGGTTTCTTGTCCCCTAACTACGAGCACAGACGTTTAAATTGACGAACAGATTTTTTTCACAATTTTCCAGCACTATACAGGACCGTCTCAATACAACAATGATCAACGTGTACTGGGGAAACAGGTACTGAACTAAATACACAGACTAACGAGGAGAACAGAAACATGTGGGAGACAAACACAGGGGAAAGACATTGACCAATCAACAAAGGGCATGCACTCCAAATAAGGACATGACACAAACCAGCAAGTGGATGGATCCAATTAAGCTGGGATCGTTAATTGCTAATGGCAATAGGTTACCGCTAAGAAAGCCCTTCAAGGAGAGTTGCTGAATCCTGGACATTTGTCTAAAGTTGGCTTGCATCACCGGTTATGCCCTTGAGATTATGTTACATGTCTTCCCAGATGACAAGAATCATGAAAATGAAATAGGAATTTTCGATTTACGATTGCATTTCGGTCTGATGAAGCTGCTCATCAATGCTATTCGAGAGGTGATGAAAAAACTGAAAGGCTTGACTGACAATGGCCCCTGAATAATCAGGTCAGCTCTCACACACACACACACACACACACACACACACACACTTCTGTCTCTCACATTCAATAAGAAATCCTACTCAGCCACTCTAATCCCAGCCTCCCCTGGCTTCACCTCGGTCATCATGACATTGAGTGCATATTCTGTCCCGTTTCATAACCATCACAAACGCCCCCATAAACATACTGAGGCTAGTCTACGGGTCTGACAGGTCTGTGGACGACGCAATCCAGATGGGTGATACTGTTAGTGTACTGCATTTAACACTGTGACAAACTGTACTAGCTTAAAGTGTCCATCTCCGTCTGTTCGTTATCAGTGACTTCCTGAGCAAGAGGACGCAATATGTAGAGGCAGAAGTCAGAAATATCGCTGTGATCATTAAAATGGCACGTCAAATATGGTTAAATATTATGTGTCACATTGCTCGTGTACAACATTTGTCGACTAACCGTGAAATGCATACATACAGGCTTATTTCCCCAAAAAACTAAATATAAGTAAAATAATTAAATGGAAATTAAAGGTTGAAAGAGAAGATGCAGAACAATAAAAAGAATACACAGAATGCAAAACGTCTTTCCGATTGTTGTTATATTATACTTCAGCTTTTCTATACAGGTTCTAACTTCAGTCTCCGCATGTGGCATTTGTCTTCCTTTTTAAGCCTGTTTTATGCTTCTGCGTCGAATCGACGGCGTACCCTCGCAGACCCCTCTGCGTCGACGCGAACCCCTCTCCGACCCCTACGCCGTAGCTCGACGTGCACCTCCAAAAAATTGTAACTACACGTCGAGGCGACGCAGACCACAAGGGCTGTGATTGGTCAGATTATACATCTGGCGGTGAAATGCAACGCAACCCGACGCAGAACCTTAAAACAACCACAACGCCGTAGGAGTGACGGCGTAGCTACGCCGTGGAGTTGACGCAGAAGCATAATGAGGCCTTTATTCGTGGTGGTAGATGTGCTTGGCAAACGTCTCATCTGGCCAAAGGACCAACAAGATTAGAAGGCCAGTGCTCCACACAAATAGTCTTAGTCCCAACGGACCGAGGGAAAATAAATGAGTCATCCCCATTATGAAATACTGTGTGTACACACATTATACATACGTGTCTTTCACTCACGTTCTTTCTGTTTTTCCTACTTTCTTCCTTCCTTTCCTACTGTCTTGATATACCAGTTTCTCTTGTCTCTGTGTCTCTGTCTGTCTATCTTGACCTGTCTCCCTCTGTCTCTAGCTGTCTTCTTATGCCTGTCTCTCCTTTCTCTCTGTCGTGATATGCCGGTCTTTCTGTCTTTATATACCTGGTTCTCCTCTCTCTCTGTCTTTATATACCTGGTTCTCCTCTCTCTCTGTCTTTATATACCTGGTTCTCCTCTCTCTCTGTCTTTATATACCTGGTTCTCCTCTATCTCTGTCTTGATATACCTGGTTCTCCTCTCTCTCTGTCTTTATATACCTGGTTCTCCTCTCTCTCTGTCTTTATATACCTGGTTCTCCTCTATCTCTGTCTTTATTTACCTGGTTCTCCTCTCTCTCTGTCTTTATATACCTGGTTCTCCTCTCTCTCTCTGTCTTTATATACCTGGTTCTCCTCTATCTCTGTCTTTATATACCTGATTCTCCTCTATCTCTGTCTTTATATACCTGGTTCTCCTCTATCTCTGTCTTTATTTACCTGGTTCTCCTCTCTCTGTCTTTATATACCTGGTTCTCCTCTCTCTCTGTCTTTATATACCTGGTTCTCCTCTCTCTCTGTCTTTATATACCTGGTTCTCCTTTATCTCTGTCTTTATATACCTGTCTCTCCTCTCTCTCTCTGTCTTTATATACCTGGTTCTCCTCTCTCTCTGTCTTTATATACCTGATTCTCCTCTCTCTCTGTCTTGATATACCTGTCTCTCCTCTCTCTCTGTATTTATATACCTGGCTCTTCTCTCTCCACACTAAATGTAACACGGCGATAGAGAAGGCTAAGGAACATGGATCACAGAGATTACAGAATATGACATTGATTAGGATGCCAACACAATTATTCCACTTCTCTTTCTTTTACAGCTGCTACTGACTAGCTCAACTTAGAATGAAATGAAGATCCAATCAAAATAATCAGACTCTGTAACAAAGAATTTTTAACATAATGCTCTCACCGGTACTTGTCCCAATTGCTAATCAAATATTCATTTCTATCACCTGTTATTAGTGTCATGATCTGAGGAGTATCAGCGAAAGTATTTACATTGACATTTCAGACGATAATGACTGTTAAAGACTCAGAAGGTTACTTATCTTGCTCATAGGCACAACAACAGATTGTTAACGTTGCTACTGTTTAAAAAAAAAAAGAAAGACAACCCCAAACCCTCGGGTCTGTTCGTCCTTAAAATTGTCCCAATGATTTGAACCAGCAATCTTTTATTTACTGGTCCAATACTTTAACCCTGAAGTGGGGATGTCACATCTTGGCATGACAGGATTGCCCTCACCTGTTTTCCTAATCACTATCCTTTCCCTCTATGTTTCAGTTTGCTTCGGTCTTATCCTGTTTTGTGTTCTTTTTTGTTATAGTTTACATTTTTATTAATAAATGTTCTTCGTTCGCCCTGTGCATTTGTCCGACTCCCCATTCCGAATCCGAACGCAGCGAGGTCTTGGAGGACTCAGAGAGAGGGTAGGCAACTGGTGGATAGCTCTCCCCAAATTATTTTTAAGAGGGGCTATGGCAGTGGTGCAGTGGCTGGATTTGTCGGTGGTGAGAGGTAACTGCGGTCTAGGACGTAATGGCAAGCCAACTCCATCGGGTCCCCTATTTTATATTATTATCAACTGTCCTTCGTTCACCCTGTGTTTGTGTTCCATGACAGGGGCAGTCATTTTATGGAGGTTTGAGTGTCTGCAGAATTTGTCAAGATTTTCTCTCAGCTAGGCTATCTGTTTGCCAGCACAGAAAATTATTATCAAACAATTTCAAAAGACCCATAACCAACTGGAAATTATTGTGAATATCCAACTGTTTATACTTAGTCGAGTCACAAAATGTATGGAAAGTCAAAAAATATTTTTGTTTATTGCAGTGAATTTCTATATGCAAATTAAACAACAGAAAAGCAATGGGGTCCTAGATAGTAAAGGTGGACACAGCTTGACTCTCCTCTAGACTACCTCAGAGCCACCAGGGCAATATTATTTTTCAAAAGGAAACCACACAGAAAGCCAATGAATACTTTGTACAGAATTGAAAGAAAACGTACTACTTAACAGTTATTGAACGATGGCCTTCGCTTACCATCAAGGCATACAGAAAAATGCAATTACTGTGCAAATTGATTTTTTAAAGAAACTCATGCATTGCATGTTAAGAAGGAATATTTTCTGCCTGCTGCCATTTAGGTAATTGTCAGGACAAGTGAATGGGCTTGGTCAAAATGTGTCAATTACTAATTTACTTTATAGAGCCATTTTTACAACAAAGTTGTCACAAAGTGCTTTTACAAGCACACAACTGGTCACACAACATAGCCCACAACAGAGCGCACAACAGAGAACACAACAGAGCCCACAACAGTGTTCACAACAGTGCTTACAACAGTGTTCACAACAGAGCGCACAACAGAGCACATAACAGAGAACACAACAGAGCCCACAACAGTGTTCACAACAGAGCCCACAACAGTGTTCACAACAGAGCACATAACAGTGCCCCCAACATATCACACAACAGAGCACACAACATAATTCACAACAGAGCGCACAACAGAGCACACAACAGAGCCCACATCAACAATAATGGAGGAACAGAACAGCATTGTCTATATACACTTTTTGTAGCCATAATCTTAGTAGACAGATCCTTGCTCACTTTTGTTCTGTTGGCATTAAAAGATAGCAAAGTGTTGATGTTCAATTTCACCTTAAATGACCGAGAGTACTACAATTTCTCATTGTTTTCATTTCAGTTAATCTCCAACCTCTTCCTTAAGTTTGCAGTTAATTAGTTTGCTGTGGTCGTGTCATAGGCCAGGAAAAAACAGCCATGACTGATTAATTCAATTTAATGTAATTATTCATTGTTTGGTGATACTGTTTGATGAGGAAAGATTGACCCGTTACGTTCTGACAGAAGTCACTAATAACTTTGGTATAACTATCTTTTTTAAAGATGACAGATACTATTGGAAAAAAGTGGATACAGACAGCATATGTCCCGTAATCCAAGGTGTAGTGCGAAGAAAGCCTGTGTTATTGTTTGTGGTGCTTATTTAAAGTAAAAACCAAACACGTGACTTTGAAATATTATCCGACAAGGCGGAATCCAAACTACAGTGTTAAATAGCCCCAATGATTGCTAACCAGCCCCAGCTGTGCTAACAACAAAACAATCACCAGACACAGGAAGTACACCCCACTCAAACTTCCTGTGTAGAACCAAAACTCACCACACTTTTGACAGTATCTTTTATCAGTGTTTCAATTCTTCCATTGTGTTTGTTTGTGTGTATGTTTGTTGATCTGCCTGTTTGTGTGTGTGTATGTGGTCATATTGCACGGCAAGTGTCAATTTGTTTCTCACATTGTCATGTATGGCAGGGGCATGTTTACTTTGTGATTCATGACAGGGGGTTTTATTACATGAGGCAGGAGATTGTCATCTTTTATAATGAAAGTTTTATAATGCCAGGCGGAGTTCCTCATGTATGATGTTTTCACAGCTGGATATAATTAAACACACCTGACATGGAAGTGTTTTGATCTCAGGTGGTTAACGTTGGGGGAATATTCAACCACTAGGGATGAGGTTTGGATGAGAAATCCCAAAGATAAATTTGGTACATGCAGATTTTTTTACACAACAAATATTACATTTTTACAAAAAAATGTAGGCAACATAAGTTTGATCGCTTATCAAGGTGTCTGAAACTTGTCCCAAATATTTTTTCTTGAGCATTCTGTCACCAGCTGCAGTGTTGAACATCAGTTCCTCACTGTCAATAGGACTAACGTACAACAGAGCCTCCACCCTGACAGGCCGTCTGAACAATTTGTCACTGGCAGAGTATGTGTGCTGAGAGGAGATAAAATGGAGGAGCGTGGGAGGGCAGGTCATACGGATAGAGCCAGAGCAGGTTTCCAAATTGTCTGAGTGGCTGCTGTTGGGCCAGCTCGTATTTCACTCCTGTACCATTCAGCCATGAGCACCGGACAAATACGCAGAGAAGAACATTCCTTCATCATATTTATGATGATCTCTATATAATTGTATTTATTTTATTTTACCTGACCTGAGAACACAATCACTTTACAGCAATAAACCAAGGATTATAATATATATATATTTTTTATTTAACCTTTATTTAACCAGGTTGGTAGAACATATTCTCATTTGCAACGGTGACCTACCTGGCCAAGATAAGGCAAAATAAATGTGCAGGACAACATACAGTTACACAATATATACACAGAAGACAAGAGTTCAAATGGCAATGGGACACAATAAGGCAAAAAGTTATACAGTATGAAAGATGGCAGAGTTGCCAATCACTGTCATGGTGCTTGGGATTTAGGATTGGACATTTTTGTTAAAGGTTTTCAGACTTTAAAGTCTGAGCATAAAAATAAAGACTGCATGAGGGATGTGGAGCTTTTGTATTGGTTCTTTTTATATGGGATAGTTTTTTTTTACGGTGCCTCCATTTGGTCCATGAAGCATGAAACAGAAGTAATGACCCAATACAAGATAACCCCAATGTCTATAGAAAGCAGCCAAAGATCGCCTACAGCTTGAAGACCCTAAATCGTGTGTAATCATTGAAGCAGAAAATGTTGGCTGAACCTTGAATTAATATTTAAAATTTTTTGTGAAAGTTGTAATTAATTATTCTGTCGAAGATACAGAGCCGTTAAAACTGAATATGAATTTGCACTGGTGATGTTGGAGCTGTTATGTGTTATTATAGTTGCTAACAAAATTACCTTTTCCTGTGTCTCTAAAAAAGGGAAATTGTGATATTATATATTTGCACAACCTAACTTCATTCCAGGCAATCTATTTATCTTCTCATGGTTCAACAAATGTGGCCCAAAACGTCAATTTTCATCTCGGTAAGTGCGCTGACATTTTCAAGCCAAATAAGACAATTCCATGCTGAGTTGGACAAGTGACATGAAAGAAGACACTAATTGCTACTTAGCTAAGCTCTGGATATTTCCTGAGGAAGAAGCTGCAGTGTCAAAGCATATGCAATTCTTAAATTTTTTAAACTATAATAAAGAAATCGGCAGAAATGAAACCGGGCAAATTTGGGGTTACTCCCTTTTGAAATAGTACAGCTTTTTTTTATGGATGAGGCAATGACATACTGAATGTAGCTGGTCCCTGCTGTCTGAATGTATCTGGTCCATGCTGTCTGAATGTAGCTGGTCCCTGCTGTCTGAATGTAGCTGGTCCCTGCTGTCTGAATGTAGCTGGTCCATGCTGTCTGAATGTATCTGGTCCCTGCTTTCTGAATGTAGCTGGTCCCTGCTGTCTGAATGTATCTGGTCCCTGCTGTCTGCATGTAGCTGGTCCCTGCTGTCTGAATGTAGCTGGTCCATGCTGTCTGAATGTAGCTGGTCCCTGCTGTCTGAATGTATCTGGTCCATGCTGTCTGAATGTAGCTGGTCCATGCTGTCTGAATGTAGCTGGTCCCTGCTGTCTGAATGTAGCTGGTCTCTGCTGTCTGAATGAAGCTGGTCCCTGCTGTCTGAATGAAGTGACGTCTTGGACTGCACATCTAACTTATTAGTAATTACTATTATATAACATTGATGGGGAAGACGGACATTGGTTAATGCTTTATAAACAGTATATCAGACCAGTCTGATAATGTGATTTCATATTGTGTTTTCTAGCCGATAACAATGGATGGCCTCATCTATTTGACAAGTATTTTGGGATGCCAAACGTTGTCATGGGGACCAAGTCTGATGAATGCGGTAAGTATTACGTATCAAATGGAAATGGAAAATAAGTTTTATGGAAGTATACACGGTTCTATGTGTGCAGAACCACCTCATATTCTTGCCAGATCAAACGTTTGAATAGAAAAAGATCCATCTCATTTGGCAGCACTATGAATACTTGAATAACCACAATCTGTATAGGGGAAACTTTCTTGAGGACTTATTTAACAAATGGCCTATTTTAGTCTGACCAAGGTGAGACTCATTTAGGAGAAAAAAAACATGATTCAAATGACCTTCTTAAGAAAGTTAACACTTTTTGAGGATGTTGGTTCCATTAACATTAATAGAGACCTTATCCCCAACAGGTGGGACTATATAGCACTACTCTGCCCACCATTACATATACACAACCTTATTTCATGACATTTGGAATAGATAAATACAAAGTAAATGCCTGTGAAATTGGGACGATCGATCTATATTGTTATTGGTTGTTTTTTACCAAAGCATAACGCATGGAAAGTAAACTAGTACATAATGATCAGACAGGTTTTACGCGACAACGCCAAACACAACGCTACATAGGCAATGTATGACAATACAACTGTTAGGATAAAAGCCAATGGTTTTTTGTCAAAAAGATTTACCCTGGAAAGAGGTACGAGACAGGGTTGTGCACACTCTGCTCGCATGGTATTTGGTGCTAATTACTTCAGACAAAGTACAGATATTAGGGGTATTACAATTAAAGGACGGAGCATAAAGTGGCCTGTTTTGTAGAAGACAATTTGATCTGTCTGGGGCAACCAACAAACTCTTAAACGATGCAATCATTTAATCAGTATGGCCAATTATCTGGATACATGATCAACATAGGAAACCCAATTGCTAAACCCAATTGCTTTTATATAACTACAGCCCACTTGGAAACATTTAAAAGAAGATGGGAAAAAGAAACTTTAGAAAATCAATTAACTTACTGAAGGATCTCTACTAGAATGCAACTATTTACTTTTACATAAAAAATTAAAGGACAACATAGGAAGATGGGATCTAATTCCTTTCCTAAGTCTCAGCTCAAGAATTAAATCCATTCAAAATGGCAAACTTGGAAACAATGTCCGTAAGAACCTCTGCGCCTGCTTCCTACCACAAACACCCGCATCATCAACAAAACAAGTGTGGCTAGAGCTCCAAACAATGACAAAAAAGAATATACTGCCCAGATTCTTATTCCTATTTCAGACCTTACCAATAAAGATGATCCAAAACCATTTTAATGAATGGGACAGAATCCTAACAGAAATGGAAAGTAAAAAGTCCTAGGGTTCGTCTCAACAAACTTAAATTTAGCCAAAGATAAAGTGGGATGGGTCCTGTTTTTTCTCAGGGATTATTATTTCATTTTTTTTCCAGCTAAGTAAAGACCTATGATATGCTGGTGCAACCCATCATATAATGCTCAATGGAAACACATTTATGCTCCAGTGAATGTAACGGAAGGAGAGGCACCGTTTTGAGATGTTTAAAGGGAACTAAGCTTACTTATTAGACAAACGGGACTTTTACCGGTTCTTACAGATGCAGCTATATGTTCTTACAAGGGTGAAAAATGTAACAGAGGCAAGTACATATTTGACAGGAATATTTGGAAAAGCATATAATTCTGATAATAGTGGGGGAATTATTTCACACATGTGAGGGGCTGGTCAATCTTAAAACACATTTAGAGCCATGTATAAAATGGAAATGGAAAAGAGAAGCCGGGATAATTATATGTGAATAAGAATGGGCAACAATTTGGAAAAGCCAATGGTCCTGTACCAGCTTAAGGAAATAAATGGAGTTTGATTGAAAGTGCTTGAGAAGGTACTTTATTACCCCTTCTCAGAAATCCCAGTATGTTGATAACAGTCCTGATTGCTGGAGAAACTGTAGGAGTCAGAGTGCAAACCGTAGTCATGTTTCCTTGGACTGCCAAGTCATTATAGACTTTTGGAGAGGGATACAAAAAAGAAACACTACATTTTGAATTACTCTGAACTTCTAAATAAATTATAATAAATTGGATTTCCGGGGTGCTTTGTGGAAGAAATTATGTCAGGGTCAGTTAGTGTGACATTTTCGGCAGCTGCAGGGCCTTCTGCGAGGCCAACTACAGCATATGTATGAAGCCATCAATTTGTACAAAGTCAGCTAACCTAAGTAGCAGCAATGCTCATGTTCAACACATTATCTCTAACAATTGTGTGTATTTTTATTTTCCACTCCTAGATTAGGTTGCTCATCCAAATCTGCTAAATTAACTCTCACACATGACTCTAATCTGCAACATGTGTGAAACTAATTTCCACTTCTCTGGGATATAAGGGCGCCTGTGAGGTGTCTGTTTCTCAAACTAGACACTAATGTATTTGTCCTCTTGCTTAGTTGTGCATCAGGGCCTCCCACTCCTCTTTCCATTCTGGTTTGCCAAGGTTAAAAGAGTAGAACACAGCCTCTTGACACTTTCTTACAAGAATTAGCTTTTATTTTTTCAGAACAAAAATAGGCCAACAAGTTTCAGAATACAGAATAACCGTCTTTGTTTCTGGATTTTTTGAGCTCCAGTGCCTACTTCCTCCAAACATTTATTATCTCTTCACACATTAACTGCTGGAACCTGGAATGATTGTCTTTGAAGAAAAAGCCTTAAACACATTTTGCAAGCAGGGTATTCTCCAATCTATTAAATTCTGTTGTGTTTTCACCCTAAATCTCTGTGCTCAAGCACAACCATCTATATGTTGAAATGTCTCCGCTTGCACAATCGTATCTTGATCTTTTTGGTGGCATAGTGGCTGTTGTCAAGCTGGCAGTCACATATGTTTGCCAATCATAGTGACCCTGGTTTGTTAGTCTTTGGACAGTATTCACAAACATGCATGTTTTGCTCTGTGTGTTTTGCTCTGTTTGTGTACGTCTTAAAATCGTGTGTTTTAAATGCTGCAACTAATGGTTAGAAAAAAATCCTTGTGTGAGTGTAAACAGATTTGACGAAATAACCATATTCTGGTTCTGGTTCTAATTTGCCATATACTACAAACAGAGTCCAAAATGGGAGGTTTAAAAAATGTTGTAAAGAGTGGTCTCGTTCTCTTTCGTGTTTCTACGAGGTTTGATGTCAAGCATTGTCTCCAACAACTAAGTTGTATATCAACCTTGACATTTATGTTAGTCTCTATACTTTTCGCTCTACCCAGTGTACGACCCGCTAATGTGGGTTAGTCATGGAACCACCCTCTCCTCTGTTTTGTCTCTGCCAGTGCTGGGAGCTGTTCCAGAGCCATGCCAGTGCAGAGGACTAGAGCTGGACTGTGACAACGCCCAGTTTTACCATGTCCCTGACGTGTCCACTAATGTCACTATGATGTATGTTTCCACTGACACGCACACACACACACACACTGTGATGTTGGCACGCCTATTTAAATTGTTAGGATCTGGCTTGTCTTTAAATACAGATTATGACATAATAAAATGTACTAAGCCCATTCACTTATGGCCAAACAACTGTTCTCTCACATTTAAATGTTCATTTAAAATGTAAATGGAATTTGCTTGTATTCAATCATGTAATTAAATAATATTCCTAATTACTACAGATAGTAACACTCAGCAAATATTCAACACATTTGTTAAAAAGCAGCTTCTTGCTAAGGTTAGGGTTAGGTTTAGAATAAGGTTCAGGGTAAGAGTTAAGTTCAGGATAAGTAGTTACTGTCACTGATCGATAGACTATAGTTGACAATATGTGTCCCTAGAACATATACAAACACACATTTAGGACTAATACCTGGTTGACCTTAAAGTTCTCTCATTTCACAGGTCCCTGAAAAGAAACCGCCTCCGGAAACTGAATTCCAACATATTTTATAACTACCAGAGTCTTCAGAAACTGTAAGTTGTCATTTAAATATTGATTGCATTTTAGAAATGTCTTGAGAGGAGAAGCTTTAGTGAATTCAATACTAGACTGCTGATTAAGCTAATAATGCACTAATTCAGAAAGTATTTTTTGAAAGCACTTTGAAAACATCGAGTATGACCTAGCCATTTAGGAATACATATAGAACTTGAAGGAAATAGACCACGTACCCTTGGTCTCCCAAGAGCTTTTCAACAAATCTAGTCAGCAATGCAGTTTTTTATGGTAATTTTTAAATGAATAATTGCTGGCAAGTCTTATAAGGTTTTCTTCAAACCGACAGAATGGCAATAACACTATGCCTTATTACAATAAATGCAGTAAGACTCCGTTGGTCCAATACCAAGACAGTTGATTAAATAGTTCAACTGTAATCTAAGGGGATATTCTATTGGAAAGTCCTTCATTTTATGAATTTTTTCGTCAGCTGCATTTATAGTCCGTGCAGAAAATCCAGATCATCCTTGACAGCTTGCCAAAAGAATTTCTCAACACTGTAAACACTGCCTGTCCGTTACATTTAGCAATCTTACAAGCTAAATTGGAATGAAAGATAGCAACAACATAAAGCATTTTGGGTTGGTCGGAAACTGAATGATCCAAATTCCCCCAGACATTTTGAGGTGTCGATTCTTATCGTTATTTTCACGTTAGTCATTCTGAAAGCTGTTGTTATCGCCGCACAAATTAAAGCACACTTCTTTTCAGTTATCTACAACATAACAGAATTCGAGCTGTGAGCCCTCATGCATTCAGAGGACTGTACAATCTAACAAGACTGTAAGTGAATGTACAGACATCTAAGTCCAATATATAATCAAAGTTCCCTGTCAAAGTTGCTAATGTTTGAAATGACATGTAAATAAATACCTATGGCGTGTTCTTGTGAAGCGTGTGTGCATTTAAGATCAGTATTTTTTTCTGCCTCAGATATTTAAGCTACAACAAGATATCCATCCTGAAGCCGGGGGTGTTTCAAGATCTGCACAAACTGGAGTGGTTGTAAGATGACCCTATTAAAACATTCTGTATGTCCTGTGTAAACACACCGCTAACATGGGTGCAAAAACACATTCAAATCGATCAATCAAATGTGTTTTATTAAGCCCTGTTTACATCAGCTGTTGTCATAAAGTGCTTTTGCAGCCCACTCGTGTCAAAAAGCCCAAAGTGCAAGCAACAACACGTTGAAAAAAATCTCCCTAAAAGGGTCGAAATAAGCCTCTGAGGGGTGGCCGGTCCTCTTCTGGCTGGGCTAGGTGGTACATTTTATTAATATTTTATAATTAATTCATGCGAGCTGTGTCCAGAGTCTATAATTCCAGTCAGAAGCATGACCAGATGGACGAGGACAGGGGGTGGGTAGAACGGTTCAACAGAATGGCAGCCAAAATCATCAGGTATCTGCTTCATCTGCTACACAACCAGGAGGACATGGGACCGGACACAGCTACAAGTTGATCGCGTCCGGTAGTCCTGAGGTGTGGTCCAAGGGCACATGTCCTCCAGTGTTTAAACTGAGCAGGGAACAGGCACATTTTAGAGAGTGTACACCTTGGTTTTTCTAAGAACCTACAAATGAAAAGGACACCAGACACTACTACCCCCCCTCCCCCCCCAGATTATATTTCTGCAATTTTCTCTGAACCAAGAACCAACTAATGAACGGTTTTCTCAGCTTAACCAAGTGTTTCATTCATTAAGAGAACCTAATCATAAACTCTCCCCTTGGCTTGTAGGATCCTTGAGAACAACAGTATACACCAGATATCACCGGCAACCTTTTCGGGTTTGCACTCGCTGGTTCTCCTGTGAGTTAGTTTTTTACCTTTATTTATCTATTCCCCAACAAATAACTTATTTCATATGCTCTATATTGATGTCTCACTCGGTCTTATTCAGGACCACTGAGATGTCATTACATATTTGTTATGAAAATTGTTCAGTTTTTTGTTTGGTTTTCTTTGTCAGGTTTTATTTTTTAATCAGTGTGTCCATTTTGGTGCTGCTGTGTTCATAGGGTTTTGTTGAACAACGCTTTGACGAAGTTGGATGACATCTGCCTGGAAATGCCAAGACTCAACTGGCTGTAAGTTTTTTATGTCATAAAATCAAAGAGCTTTTGTTATCATTGTGATCTGATGTTCTCTCATGTTATTCTGTGTTTGCCGGTGTCTCTCCAGGGACATGGAGGGAAATCTAATTGAAAGTGTCGAAAATGTGACATTCTGGTCCTGCAACGTAATGACTGTGCTGTGAGTAGACGTAATATAGTGTTGTTATTGTGACCGTGCCCGCTCAGTAGGCAAAAACCCGTAGAAATGTAATAAACATTGGACAAAACAAGGATCCACTTGACATGCTTTTAGAGCCACTGTTAAGAGAGGTGCAACACGATGACAGAACAACAGCGATGTCATTTTTTCTTCTTTTATAATTTTTGTTTTGTCTGTAAACTCTTTTTAGTGTCCTACAGAGTAACAGAATCAGTCACGTGCACGAACAGGCATTCTCTTTTCTACAAAAACTCGGAGAACTGTAAGTGTTTTCTTTCTACACGATCTCTGCACGACGCTAAACATGGAGCCTGATGTATTACAGTCGTATGTATATTTCATTTGGAATATGGGAACACACAGTAAGGAACACACAGTAAGAATGACCATGCGGTCAGGAACGTTTTATGTAGTGGTTCATACATTTAGCTCCCGGTAAAATGCTTTTTCTCCCCAGAGATTTGTCAAGCAACCGTCTTGTGACAATTCCACCCAATCTCTTTGTCCGTCTCGAAGATTTACAACAGCTGTAAGTCACATGCACACACAGATAGTATGCACAAACGTTCCTTGAATACAGTATATCATGTTTTGGGGTCTTTGCTGTAATGTTACAAGACCTAACCCGACGTCATTGTATTAAAGCTAGGGTGCCAAAGTTACTGTAATACAGCTATGGGGCTGTAGTTACTGTAATACAGCTATAGTGCTATAGATTATGTATAACAGCTATGGGGCTGTAGTTACTGTAATACAGCTATAGTGCTATAGATTATGTATAACCGCTATGGTGCTATAGTTACTGTAATACAGCTATAGTGCTATAGATTATGTATAACCGCTATGGGGCTGTAGTTACTGTAATACAGCTATAGTGCTATAGATTATGTATAACCGCTATGGGGCTGTAGTTACTGTAATACAGCTATAGTGCTATAGATTATGTATAACAGCTATGGGGCTGTAGTTACTGTAATACAGCTATAGTGCTATAGATTATGTATAACCGCTATGGGACTGTAGTTACTGTAATACAGCTATAGTGCTATAGATTATGTATAACCGCTATGGGGCTGTAGTTACTGTAATACAGCTATAGTGCTATAGATTATGTATAACCGCTATGGGACTGTAGTTACTAACTGTAATACAGCTATAGTGCTATAGATTATGTATAACCGCTATGGGGCTGTAGTTACTGTAATACAGCTATAGTGCTAAAGATTATGCATAACCGCTATGGGGCTGTAGTTACTGTAATACAGCTATAGTGCTAAAGATTATGCATAACCGCTATGGGGATGTAGTTACTGTAATACAGCTATAGTGCTAAAGATTATGCATAACCGCTATGGGGCTGTAGTTATTTTAATGCCACAATGTTTCTAGAGTTACTTGAATACCACTATGTTGCTACAGTACCTGTAATACCCCAATGTTGCTATAGTTTCTTTAATACAGATAAGGTGCAATAGTTACTGTAATACAGATAAGGTGCAATAGTTACTGTAATACAGATAAGGTGCAATAGTTACTGTAATACAGATAAGGTGCAATAGTTACTGTAATACAGATAAGGTGCAATAGTTACTGTAATACAGATAAGGTGCAATAGTTACTGTAATACAGATAAGGTGCAATAGTTACTGTAATACAGATAAGGTGCAATAGTTACTGTAATACAGATAAGGTGCAATAGTTACTGTAATACAGATAAGGTGCAATAGTTACTGTAATACAGATAAGGTGCAATAGTTACTGTAATACAGATAAGGTGCAATAGTTACTGTAATACAGATAAGGTGCAATAGTTACTGTAATACAGATAAGGTGCAATAGTTACTCTAATACAGATAAGGTGCAATAGTTACTGTAATACAGATAAGGTGCAATAGTTACTGTAATACAGATAAGGTGCAATAGTTACTCTAATACAGATAAGGTGCAATAGTTACTGTAATACAGATAAGGTGCAATAGTTACTCTAATACAGTTGTTTTTTTGTACTTGTATATCTGGATGTTGTTACTGGGGCTCTGATATCAATATGGCCTTTGAATGTTTTATAGGAACATCTCGTATAATCCTATCATGGATCTCCAAGTGGACCACTTTGATACATTGCAAAAATTGAAATCATTGTAAGTACGCATTGTGATTGTCTCAATTCTAGCTATGTGCATGAAAATATAGTGCTGGAATAACTTTTATTTGGTTTTTTTAAGGAGCATAGAAGGAATTGAAATTTCGAACATACAAAGAAGGATGTTCGAACCACTCAAATACTTGACCCACATGTGAGTACTATCTTCATTTTTATTATCATGTTTTATTATCATTATTATGGACTTTTTTTTAAATAACTACAAATTGAAATGACACATTTCGCACATTTGTTTGATTATTTTAGATCAGTGCTTCTGTAGGTTATTTATAAAGCATTTGCACCTCTTATTTCTGGTGGAATACATATTACTTACATATCCCTTCAAAGATGTCCAGATCCCTAACACGACATTGACTTTAGCTCTTCCATTGAACCCGTTGCATGAGCTCACTTTCCATCATTATCACGAGAGCCTCCTCGTCAATCTGGACCCACGTCCTTATCTGAAGCTTCAATATGCCCTCTCACTACAGTGGGAAAATAAGCTATCCATTATAAACTGTATATGCCCTTTGAATTAGGTCTCAAAACACTTTTGTTCCATGCTGAGATTAAATGAAAACCAAGTACCAGCCCGCCCTGTGCATGCGGCGAAACACACTGCTGCCTCAATGCCACACTTGATTAGTCATTAACCCCCTGCCTCCTGTCTTTCAGTTACTTTAAGAAGTTCCAGTACTGTGGCTATGCCCCTCACGTGCGCAGCTGCAAGCCCAACACGGACGGTATCTCCTCCTTCGAGAACCTCCTGGCCAACATTGTCCTGAGGGTCTTTGTCTGGGTGGTGTCGGCCACCACGTGCTTCGGAAACGTCTTCGTCATCTGCATGCGGTCCTACATCCGATCGGAGAACAAGCTACACGCCATGTGTATCATCTCTCTTTGTTGTAAGACACGCCTCTCTCCGCTTCATTTAACTCAAGCCTGATTCGGTAGGCAGGGTTTCACGTCAGGCCCAATTTTTGACCATATTTAAATAGATTTTTACCTTTAAGGCACTTTTCCACTACAAAGAACCAGCTCGACTCGACTTGGCCCGACTCGGCTCCGCTCGCTTTCGCTCCGTTCTCCATTGCAGATAGTACCTGCGCAATAGTACCCGGTCGTCATAGCAACGCGGCAGGAAACTGCTGTGACGTAATCTTCTACGCGACGCGGCGACTCACACGCCACCCCCTGTTCACACACACACAGAGACATTTTTATGTGATATGTGGCTTTTTGATATCCACATCTGCTAGCTTCTGATAAGTGCAAAGGCACAGACTAACTTTATTTCATGACTCATGTGAGATACAGATGTTAGCGTCGTCTGACTGGAAATGTGAGCGTTACATTTGTTGTCTGTTTTGAAATTACCGTGACAGCAGTCAAACGCCAGCCAAAAGAATTTGTCTTGGACCAATGTGTGATATGTGTTCAATTTACATTGAAAACATTTCTGGGGTTTTATCTTTGGTTTCTTGATTTCTTTCAAATATGTTATCTCTATGTTGATTGATGACTTATTGAAAAACCGGCATCTCAGCAGCCAAACTTCAAGGTTTGGCTGGGTCTTAGGAAACTTACAAAAATTAATATTTAAATATGAATTAATATAATCATCCAGGGTTAGCCCTATCCCTAACTGACTCATCCTATGTAATTTGTTATCTGTGGCCAAAAAAGAAACCTGAAAAAAAAGAAATCCCACCAGATGGATTAAGGCGCCCCTATTTAACACTTAACCTATGAGGGCCGAAGCCTGGTGCTTTTCAGTTCTACCTCCTTCCTTATTGTACCCATCAGCTGTTCCAGGCATGAATAAATCCCAAATTAGGGGGTTGGAATGAATACAAACTGAGTACAAATGGCTTTGTGATCCAGAGTTTAGTTCGAAGGGTTTAATGCACTCTTTTAAAGACCCTAGCCGACTACCAGTCTAGGTAGGCAGTCTGGACAAAAAGCAAGAGGTTGAGCTGACCTGGGTGGATGGATAAGATACCTGACAGGGCTGCCTGGTCTCGTTGTACTCTACAATTGATTGTAGTATGTCCTGCAAGCTCATGTAATCTCAGTTGAGGCTGTTAGCCAGGAAATGTGCTTTCCTCCCAGCACTTTTGTGCTGATGAATACTTTCTGGTTAGGCAAGCATGTGATAGGAGGCAGAGTGTCTTTCCAAGACACAGCGGATAAACACTGTCGTTCAAAAGTTTACTTTCACTTGAATTTAGTCTGAATGATAAATGTATCAAAATAACTTAACGTATATATATAGTCATTGACAAGGTTAGAATGATTGATTGTTATTGCAATACTAATTGTTTCCTTTAATAGTTGTTGTTGATTTGGTGAGAACCACTGTGCTGGCCACTCCATTAAAGACAGAATACCAGTTGACTGCTTCTTCCATAAATCGTTAATGCATAATTTTAACAATCAGCACAGAACAGTTTTCAATAATGTTTTCAAAAAATGTGCTGATATTAGTTACATCAGTACGTTCATGACTAGTTTATGCTTAAAAAGTCCAACTGTATGAACTGAGTTGAATATAACAGCAGTTACTGTCACGTCTTCCACCACCCAAGGTGCGGACGGCCTGATGGGCGTCTACCTCTTCATGATCGGCGCGTACGACCTCAAGTTCCGTGGCGAGTACAACCGCCACGCCCAGGCCTGGATGGACAGCGCCCACTGCCAGGTGGTTGGTTCTCTGGCCATGCTCTCCACCGAGGTGTCTGTGCTCCTTCTCACCTACCTAACCCTGGAGAAGTACATCTGTATCGTTTACCCCTTCCGGTATTTAACCCCTGGACGCCGACGCACCATCTCCATCCTTCTCAGCATCTGGCTCATTGGCTTCGTCATCGCCTTTCTGCCCTTGGTCTTCAAAGGACTGTTCCGGAACTTCTACGGTACTAACGGCGTGTGTTTCCCGTTACACTCGGAGCAGCCCGAGACGATGGCAGCGCAGGTGTACTCCGTTGTCATCTTCCTCGGTGGGTGTGGCGATATTTCGTGTTATGATATCACTTTCGATGTCACGTGTTTGTGTATTTTCCAGGTCCAGATTCTGAGGCATGGTGCTCTCTGCTTATGTTTTGTAAATGGGTGGAACTCAGGGCAACATTGTCATGTACCTGAGACCGGATATGATATAAGATTTATCTTTATTTATATTATGTAGGCTCTAATATCAGAATATATGTTCATTTTTATAAAGATCTCATTGACCCGATCAGTGTAATTTTAAAAATCCCAGATCTCTACTGGAAGGTTCATCAATCTAGATGCAGTGGCTATTTTGTGTAACTTGAAATTGACAAAACTGTCATCACTCCAAAATTCCCATTCCAACGGACACTACCTTTCGAAAGTTTGGGTTCACTTTGAAATGTCCTTGTTTTTGTTCATTAAATTAACATCAAATTGATCAGAAAAACAGTCCAGACATTGTTAATATTGTAAATGACTATTAAAGCTGGAAACGGCTTATTTAAAACTGAATGTCAAATAGGTGTACAGGGGCCCATTATCAGTGACCATCTGTCTTGTGTTTCAAAGGACTCTAAGTTTGTAGTTTAAACAGGCTAATTGATTGACCCTTTTGGAATTATGTTAGCACAGCTGAAAACTGAAAACTGATCTGGAGCATCAGCAGTTGTGGGTTAACATCCATGCACAAAATGGCCAGAAACATGGAACTTTGTTCTAAAATCTTTGTCAGTCTATTCTTGTTCTGTGCAAGAACAGACACCATGTGAGAAATGGTAAAGAAACTCAAGATCACGTACAACGCTGTTACAACGCTGTGTACTACTCCCTTCACAGAACAGCCAAACTGTCTCTAACCAGAATACAAAGAGGAGTGGGAGGCCCCGGTGCATATCTGTTTCTCAGACTAGAGTGTCTCACTCTGCAGCTTCATTACATAGTACATGAAAACACCAGTCTCAATGTCAACAGTGTAGAGGCGACTCCAGGCCTCCTGGCCTTTTAGGCAGAGTTGCAAAGAAAAAGCAATTTCTCAAAAAAGATTGAGATGGGCAAAATAACACAAACTGTTGTGACAGAGAAATCTAAGTTTGAGGTCTGGAGGTCAAAGCCATAAATACTGTGGACGATACCATTTTTTTTCCTACAACAGGAGAATGACAATGACCCAAAGCACAGCTCCAAACTTTGCAGGAACAATATTTTCTATTCAAACTCATTTCAAGGACAGTTGTGACGACACACTTTTGAACAGTTGTGCCGCTCTGACATCAGCATTCTCTGTATCCATATTGATCTAATTTCTGATTTTGTGTCCCATGTGCTAATGTCCTGGTTACGGGGTTCACCTATTGGCCCTGAGGTTTAACAGGAATCAGAATCAGGTTTATTCGCCTAGTCTGTTTACACACAGAAGGAATTTGTTCTGACCACCAGCTGCAGCATTTTGAACACACATTTTAAGACGTACACAAAACTGTGCAAACAGAGCAAAACACACAACACGAACAGTCAGGAGACCTGCTTATTTGGCGTATTTCCTGGGTAAATATAGAATGTATGATATGTTTCTGAATAGTGCATTAGAGCACTGTCTAGATGTGTGAAGAGATTGCAGAAAAAAAGTGCAATGTGGTTAAAGTTTCAAATTGTGCCCATAAGCCATATCTTGTTATATATTCAGTTGTGTAAAAAAGAGCAATGTCAGGTTATAATACAGGATGTTCACCGTTGTCCTTTGTTTACCTGTTACCAGTTTTCAAAGTCCAATCAAATGTACATGTACACTGCTGTTGTCAGAATTGTACACTGCTGTTGTCAGAATTTTATCATACTTCCATTAAGCTAAATGCTCCAGGATTGCTGTAGTGTGGGCGGCATTATATCACCTTCAGCCTCTCGATTCATTCCCGGTGGCTGATTCAGAGGAATTACCCATTACGAATGCAGTACTGCATTGGTTCAGTAAAACAATTGATATACTATTCCTAGACTGGGCTTTTTACTGTGTCAGTAGAACTTTTAGAACAATGCTCAAAGTATAGACGTACGATCAACAACCATTGGCGGAATTCCAAAGAGCTCCTAATGAACTTAGTTTCCTCCACAGGTCTGAACCTGGTGGCGTTCCTCATTATCGTGTTGTCCTATGGAAGCATGTTCTACAACATCCAAAGGACAGGGACGCAGACGCCAAAATATAGTAACCATATAAAGAAGGAAGTGACCATAGCCAAGCGTTTCTTTTCCATCGTCATCACAGACTCTCTCTGCTGGATACCGATCTTTGTCCTCAAGATTCTATCGCTGATGCACGTGGAGATTCCAGGTAGCCGTTCTAGAACTGTCACGGTGTTTTGAAAATGTCTTTGTTATTTACACTTTATTTTGAATTCCAGTCCTGTGTAGTTGACAGATAAGCTGTCATTGTGTTATTATCGTACATCGTGCAAATACAAATAACTGACTTCCATCATTCAAATGTGTCCCGTAATCAATCCAATTTTCCTGAAGTACATTCAATGGCAAACCTGCAGACTGATGGTTACTCTCAAGTCTATTTCTCACTGTTGAACAAACTCTAATCATGTATAATTAATCTAGTCATGGAATTGATCCATTACAGGGTCCACACTGGGAAGCCCTGCACTAAATTCAGTTGTGTTACCGACATGACATCTTTACAAATGGCTCAGCAGACTATTTTCATTCACCGTTATCTCCTGCAACCCTCAGCCCACTCAACCTCCCCCCAAACCAGTTACTATCACAGGCATACCGTATTCCCCGACCACTACAGCACGTATTCACAGTGGGTGTTTATTTGTTTGTTTCTGACAACATAGTTTCATTACTCACAGTACATCAGATTTGAAGATTGACTGAGAGCTTAACGCTTTTGCACATGGCTAGTTACAAGTTGCCCTCTGGGGATTATGTTCCCCAGACAATTCCAAGGTTACTAGCTGGATAATTCTTTTTTTAAACTGTATCTGGAGCCAGTAGGCCAACCGGCTTTTTGTTTAACTTTGCTGCCAGTTTCTAATCTTTGAGAACATTATCTGTGGAAGCATGAAGCCTGAGAGATATCAAAATATGGGTGTACAGCAGTGGGGAGGAAGAGGACTCATAATGAGGAAAACTGGTTCCTATTCTGAACATTAGGTGGTGAGGAAAACTGGTTCCTATTCTGAACATTAGGTGGTGAGGAAAACTGGTTCCTATTCTGAACATTAGGTGGTGAGGAAAACTGGTTCCTATTCTGAACATTAGGTGGTGAGGAAAACTGGTTCCTATTCTGAACATTAGGTGGTGAGGAAAACTGGTTCCTATTCTGAACATTAGGTGGTGAGGAAAACTGGTTCCCTATCAGGGAACTTCGAGCTGCGTGAAAACGCTATGGGAACGCTCTGCGTGAGTGCGTCATGAAGCACATGTGTAATCAGTCCAATGGCGTGACGGAACGTCACAGACGGGTGACGTCGCGACCAGGAAGTCATAAAAGCACACCTAATCACCGGCACCTTCAGTTTTTTGTTGCTTCAGCAAGTGCATGTTGTGACAGTCCTCGCGGGTTTCTGCTATTACTTTGTTAATTCAGAAATTTTCTTTGCATTTATGTACAAGAGCTCACCGCGATTATGGCAACCGAGCGGCGTTTCAGACAGTGTGCTTCTCCCTGCAACCGCTTTCTCACGGGCCGGGACACACATGTTCTGTGCGTAGTTTGTTTGGGAGAGGAGCATGCCCAGCTAGCCTTGGAAGAGGCTAGCTGTAAGCATTGCGACCGTCTCGCCATCCGCACACTTCGCTCTCGCCTGGCGCTTTTTCAGGAAAGCGGCTCGGTTCGCGTTCCCCGCGGTTCAGGTCCCGCCGCTGCCGAGGCACGGCGCCGACTGACGTCGTGGGGTTCGCAAGCGGATCTAGCATGCGGTTCCGAGACGGCTTCTGCATTTTCTCGGTCCTCGTCAGCTAGAGCCAGTGCCTCGGCTTGGGGTTCGGAAGCACCCGTGCGGGTTTCTTCCGCCCTGGGTGAGGCACCTTTTTCTCAGCCGTCCAGTTCTGAGGAAATGGAGGTTGAAAACCTCGAGGCGGAGGCTGAATTGTTGGTTCAGTCACCTGCGAACGAGGAGCTGCTGGAGGTACTCACCCGAGCTGTGGGAAAGCTCAACATCGAGTGGCCGGCTGACAGGCAGGAGTCTGCTTCAACTAGTAAGTTGAATGAACGATTCTTGCCCTCCCGTGCTTTACCTCCTCGCCGGTGTTTGCCTTTCTTCCCGGACCTCCACACTGAGGTGTCGAGGTCCTGGAAGAAGCCGGTGTCGTCCCGGGTGTTTAATCCGCGGACTCATATGTATTCGAATGTTGCCGAGGCTAATGTTCATGGGTACGGACCGATGCCGGTCGCGGAGGAGATACTGGCGAGCCATTTATCTCCCGCGGCATCGTCTCTGAGGACACCGGCATTGCCTTCCAAGGCGTTGAAGACTACTTCAGCGCTGGTGGGCAAAGCTTATTCGGCGGCGGGTCAGGCAGCTTCCTGCCTCCATACTATGTCTATTCTACAGGCATATCAGGCAGAGCTGCTTAGCGACGGGGCTCTGGGGGAGACTGTAAGTCCTGATGAGGTTCGAGAACTTCGTCAGGCGGCGGATTTGTCTCTTCGTGCCACTAAGGAGACGGCCAAATCAGTGGGCCGTGCTATGGCAGCCTTGGTGGCTACGGAGAGGCATCTCTGGCTGAGCCTCTCTGATATGAGAGATAGGGAGAAAGCCTTCCTCCTGGACGCGCCTCTTTCCCCCGACGGCCTCTTTGGCCCTGCTATTGGCTCGGTCGTCGAGAGGTTTCAGGAGGAGAGAAGGCAGGCGGCAGCCTTCCAGAAATTTCTCCCCCGTCGTAGCCGCGTCGCGGGGGCTGTCGGACGGGGGCAGCCCCGCCCGGCGCCGAGCACGGCACACCGGGCGCAGCAGAGAGTGAGTGTCGCTACTCGGGCGCCCCCACACGATGAGTGGGCCGGGGGGCGACGCTCACAGGCGGGGCCTTCGAGGGGTAGGACAGTTCCGAGGCCTGTCGCTAAATCCAAGAAGGCTTTGTCTAAAAGACCCTGACAGGGGGGTCAAACCGCTGGGGGTGGTCCCCACCAGGGGAGTAGTGAGCTCCTCCTGGTGCCCTCAGCGGGGTGGCCTGGGCGAGCGTTTTCCCGAGGGGTGCTCGCCTCCTCCGAGGAGGGGCCCAGAACTGTCGGACCAGTTGTTCCCTGCCAGTGCGCTGTTACAGGGCACTGTGTCTGCAGTACCTGTTACTCCAGAGGCCAGCCTCGAGAGGCTGGTACCCCTAGTAGTTTTTCTGGCAGAGTGGAAAACCCTGCCGAATATATCTCAGTGGGTCCTGCGGATAATCGAGAGCGGGTATGCCATCCAGTTCAGGACGCATCCGCCTCGTTTCAATGGGGTCCTGCCCACAGTGGTGGGCCCAGAGCAGGCTCTGGTACTGGAGCAGGAGGTACAGACTCTCCTGCTAAAAGGGGCTATAGAACGAGTTCTTCCTCTCAGCAGGGAGTCGGGCTGGTACAGCCGGTACTTCGTTGTTCCCAAGAAGGATGGGGGGTTGCGTCCTATTTTAGACCTACGTCTGTTGAATCAGACGGTCGGGAGACTCAGCTTCAAGATGCTCACTCTCAAACAGATCGTATCACAGATCAGGTCCGAGGACTGGTTTGTCACGATAGATCTGAAGGACGCCTATTTTCACATCTCCATCCTTCCACAACACAGGAAGTTCCTGAGGTTCGCTTTTGGGGGCGAAGCGTACCAGTATCGGGTTCTTCCGTTTGGCCTAGCACTCTCTCCCCGTACGTTCACGAGATGTATAGACGCTGCCCTGGCGCCGTTGCGCCTCCAGGGCATACGCATCCTCAATTACATCGACGATTGGTTGATTCTGGCTCCGTCGGAGCATCTAGCGGTTCGGCATCGAGATGTCGTTCTGGCTCACATCAACAGACTGGGGTTGAGGCTCAATGCTGGGAAGAGTGTGCTGTCGCCGGTACAGGTGACCACTTTCCTGGGCGTAGTCTGGGATTCGACCACGATGCGGGCACATCTGTCTCCTGCACGTGTGGCGTCGATCCTTGCTGCCGTCGAGCAGGTGAGGCTAGGCCAGTCACTCACTGTGAAACAGTTTCAGAGACTGTTGGGTCTGCTGGCAGCAGCGTCCAACGTTATTCCTTGCGGCCTGCTGTTCATGAGACCGTTACAGTGGTGGCTCAGAACCAAGGGGTTCTCCCCGAGGGGAAACCAGCTCCGCACGATCACTGTTACGCGGCGTTGTCTCCGCACGCTGGTCATGTGGAGGAAGCCTTGGTTCCTAACCCAGGGTCCCGGGTTGGGAGCTCCGTGTCGTCGTGTTACACTAACGACGGATGCCTCCCTCACCGGCTGGGGGGCGATCATGAGTGGTCGCCCAGCTCAAGGGCTCTGGCGGGGCCATCAGCTATCATGGCACATAAATTGGCTAGAGATGCTGGCAGTTTACCAGGCTCTGAAGCACTTCCTCCCAGACCTAAGGGGTCATCATGTTCTTGTCCGGTCGGACAACACATCGGTGGTTTTTTACATCAACCACCAGGGGGGTCTGCGCTCACGCCCACTTTACAATCTGGCCCGCCAGGTCCTTCTGTGGTCCCACGGGAAGCTCCTTTCTTTAAGGGCCATTTTTATCCCTGGGTACCTAAATCAGGGGGCAGACACCCTGTCGAGACAGGGGCCGAGGCCCGGGAGTGGAGACTCCATCCCGAGGTGGTGGAGCTCCTTTGGTCGCACTTCGGTCGGGCCGAAGTGGACCTATTTGCGTCCAGAGAGACGTCACACTGTCCTCTGTGGTTTTCGCTGACTCATCCAGCCCCACTGGGGCTGGATGCCATGGTGCAGGCATGGCCGAGGTCACGCCTGTACGCTTTCCCCCCGGTTGCTCTGCTCCCAGGAGTTCTGGAGAGGATCCGTCAGGAGCGGGTCAGTCTACTGCTTGTAGCACCGTACTGGCCGGCCCGAGTATGGTTTGCGGACCTAATATCTCTCCTCGTCGGCTCTCCGCTGGAGATTCCGATCAGGAGGGACCTGCTTTCCCAGGCGCATGGGGTCATCCTTCACCCCCGCCCGGAGCTGTGGAAACTATGGGCCTGGCCTCTGAGGGGGCCCGCCTCTTAGTTTCAGGTCTCTCGACTGAGGTCGTTGAGACCATCCTTCACTCCAGAGCTCCAGCCACAAGGAAGGCGTATGCCGCCAGGTGGAAACTGTTCACCTCGTGGTGTAGAGAACGGCAGGTAGACCCAGTTAACTGCCCAGTGTTTGCAGTACTGGAGTTCCTGCAGCATCGCTTCTCTACAGGTCTATCCCCATCCACACTGAAGGTGTATGTGGCGGCTTTGTCCGCATGCCATGTCCCTCTAAATGGGGTTTCTCTGGGGAGACACCCACTGGTATCACGCTTCCTTCGTGGCGCCCGGAGGCTGAGGCCAGCAGCCGGCATGAGGGTGCCATCCTGGGACCTGGCTATTGTTCTAGAAGGCCTCTCCCGTGCTCCGTTTGAGCCCATTGAGGAGGTCCCTGACAAGTTCGTGACCCTCAAGACGGTCTTCTTGCTTGCCATCTCTTCTCTGAAGAGGATTGGTGATATGCAAGCGCTGTCGGTGGCGCCCTCTTGCTTGGACTTCTCACCCGGTATGGTCAAGGCGTTTCTACTACCTTCACCCGGGTATGTCCCCAAGGTCCCAACTAACATCGTTGGGCCTATTGTACTGCAAGCCTTCTGCCCTCCTCCTTTTTTGACGTCGGACCAGAAGAAGCATAACCTCCTCTGCCCGGTGAGGGCCTTAGACGCCTACGTCCACAGAACTGCCCTGTGGAGGCTGTCCGAACAGCTGTTCGTGTGCTTTGGACCACCCAAGAGAGGGGGTCCTGTGTCTAAGCAGAGGATGAGCAAGTGGGTGGTTGAGGCCATCTCACTTGCTTACGAGTCGGCTGGTCAGCCTTCACCCTTGGCTGTTCGAGCCCACTCGACCAGGAGTATGGCGGCTTCAAAAGCCCTTTTGTCAGGTAAAGTGTCTCTACATGACGTCTGTGTTGCGGCAGGCTGGTCCTCACCGCACACGTTCGTGAGATTTTACCAGCTTGACTTTGGCTCCACGCCAGGGGCGCAGGTGCTTTCGTCCGAATGTGCGCTCTGACTTCACATGGCGGACACTTGCTCGTATGGCGAAGTGGGTAGTGGCGTTCCCATAGCGTTTTCACGCAGCTCGAAGTTCCCTGATAGGGAACGTCTCTGGTTACGTATGTAACCTTAGTTCCCTGAGGGGAACGAGACGCTGCGTGTCTGTGCCATACTCCCAGCATGCCCTTGGCACTTGCTTCAGCCCATCAGAAACTGAAGGTGCCGGTGATTAGGTGTGCTTTTATGACTTCCTGGTCGCGACGTCACCCGTCTGTGACGTTCCGTCACGCCATTGGACTGATTACACATGTGCTTCATGACGCACTCACGCAGAGCGTTCCCATAGCGTTTTCACGCAGCGTCTCGTTCCCCTCAGGGAACTAAGGTTACATACGTAACCAGAGACGTTCCTATTCTGAACATTAGGTGGTGAGGAAAACTGGTTCCTATTCTGAACATTAGGTGGTGAGGAAAACTGGTTCCTATTCTGAACATTAGGTGGTGAGGAAAACTGGTTCCTATTCTGAACATTAGGTGGTGAGGAAAACTGGTTCCTATTCTGAACATTAGGTGGGGAGGAAAACTGGTTCCTATTCTGAACATTAGGTGAACAATAAAGTAAAATACATTACTATTACTATTGTTGTGGTTGCTCATGTTGTCATTATTATAAGCTTGAACTATTCATTATTGAAATGTGTTCTAAGTGGCAGACACCAATGAACTCAACGAGAACGGCAGTACTGACCACATATTATGAAAAATCAAACAATGTAAAAACTGTAACATGGCAAAATGCATGAGTAATTTAGCGAATATGTTGTCACTATCTTTGGTTAAATATAGTTTGGCAAATCACACAACTGTGAGGCTTGGCTCCAAGACAGAGGCGATACACGTGTTAACAACCCAGTGGGGAGAGTTAGGGTTAAGTTGCTCTGGGAGATGATTGGTTGGTAGTGGACTGGTTGGGAACTATAACCCATCAAGTTTGACACATTGCTCTACCAGACCTTCCATGCATTTGAATAAAAGTACCTGGGAACAAGATTAGCCTCATTTCGATCGTGTGTATTCCCCATCTGGGAGAAGGGAAATTGCAGGAGACAAACAGCGGGTACCTGAGTGGTCGGAGCATTGGTCCGGAAACGAAAAGGTTGCTAGTTAGAACATCAGCACTTGGCACTTAACTCTAATTGCTCCGAAAAAATGTGACGGGAGAACAGGATATAAAAAATAAATATTCACCCAAACACGATCCTACAACACGTGTGGATGCATTGGTGGAACCGGACGAAATCGTTGTCCTTTGCAGTAGACAATAATGTGATCTTTTTTTCCCATTTCCCCGGGAAAGGGACCATCAGCTCCTGGGTGGTGATCTTCATCCTGCCTATCAACAGCGCCCTGAACCCCATACTGTACACCCTCACTACGCGGCCCTTCAAGGAGACGATCCTGCAGGTGTGGGCCAACTACAGGCAGCGGAGGCCCGTACTGAGCAGCCACCCAGCCCACCATCCATCATACACTATGCAGGCGATGTGGCCCCTGCAGGACAGCAGTCCCATACTGACCTCCCCTAGTGACTACCTGGCACAGGCCGGACAAATCACTGGTCCAACACCCCACACATCTGGCACATCAAAGGCGCAGAACGCGAGGAGCGCTAATGGAATTTAATGCCCTACGGGATCAATAATGTGCCAACCCCCACCCCCCCACCCCTCGATGTGGGGCGTAGGTGTTTTTGTAATGCAGACGTTTCGTGTGACTAGCATATTTACAGCATGCCGACGGTTGTAGAGTTGATTAGCGTGCGTGCATACTGTGAGCTAATTAGTTGTCGTCGGACAATGTGTCATTCCACTCTGACGAGGCGTAGACATTATGTTGGCTGTTAGGTTTGTCACGGTTATGCCGTTTATGATTTATGGTCGTAAAAATCAGACAAATCACTCTTTAGAGTTCATTGCTTCAGGTGAATACATTATTGTAGAGGACAACTTCATCACTGTCATTCTCTGTTCTGCACTGAGATTTTATATTTATATGTTTTGCTGGTTTTTACTTTGTCTCTGAAATAATTATTAAAATGATCTATGTAAGAACCAGTGAACCAATGAACTGCTGACGGATTTGTGAAACTGGGAATGTGACGTGCTTGTGACATTTGCCATTTAAAAAAGGGCAGTTGATTTTGGGGTTCCTTACATCCTTGAAAGCCACAAGAGCATTTTTATCCATTTTAAATTGGGCTGCACAGCTGAATTTGGAGTATACATTTCTTTTTGTAAGTAAGGATGTGTCGTGAACATCTCCAACACTTAACAATTACAGTCCCATCCATAATAATGGTCATCCTAAATAAAGATAATTTTATAAAAAATTTAAGGAAATCAACACTGAACGTGAATTTACAAATGTAACTTATGTTAGCCTATGTGCTTATGGACTGCCCATTTAAATGGGATTCTCTTTAGTGACATTATCAACAGCCCAGGGACAGACTGGGAGAAAAACTGCAGCCTACCATCCCAACCAAACACCACCCCTCGCTGGAATCGTAAGACACTGTTTTCCTTCTTAAAAAGAACTGGATGGCTTCACTTCATCAAAGTCAGAGACCATGCTAACTGCTATACCACACAACAAAGTAGCTGAAAGTCTACAGGGACTAGAACAAACAGCTCAGGGAAAGGAGAAGAGAAATACAGTGTGTCCTGGCTACCTTATTCGAAGAGCAGTTTTCTAAGCAGCTTACTTCTCTCTGCACCATCATGATCACCACACCAGTATCCTAGTTCTCGTTGGCCCTCTCTCTGCAGCTGACATGAGACTATCACCAACCAGAACATAAATAATAAAATGTTCCTGTGCTGTTGTCAAACACTGACGAATGTAAGTAGCAGGGCACCAAAAACACATTAAACTGTTCATGTACTGTAAAATTGCAATTTTCTAACTAAATCCACTACTGCATCACAATTATGCGAGGACCCTAAACAAAGTAAGCAACCTATATAATACCCCGAGAAAGATAAACATACTGCATCAAACGACGTGCAGCGATGTAACACATTTTGTGTAGTTAGCGACATATTCAAGAAGAGTTTAGAAACATGGCTTGAAATCACTATGACTGCACATACAGTATGTGGCATTGGCAAGGCACATTAATCAACCAGCTGGCAGACATTGTAGCTAAGTAGCTATGGTACATTAATAAGCAAGCGTAAAGCTATGGTACATTAAGTAGCTATGGTACATTAATAAGCAAGCGTAAAGCTATGGTACATTAAGTAGCTATGGTACATTAATAAGCAAGCGTAAAGCTATGGTACATTAAGTAGCTATGGTACATTAATAAGTAATTGGTAAGTAGCTATGGTACATTAAGTAGCTATGGTACATTAATAAGCAAGCGTAAAGCTATGGTACATTAAGTAGCTATGGTACATTAATAAGCAAGCGTAAAGCTATGGTACATTAAGTAGCTATGGTACATTAATAAGTAATTGGTAAGTAGCTATGGTACATTAAGTAGCTATGGTACATTAAGTAGCTATGGTACATTAATAAGCAAGCGTAAAGCTATGGTACATTAAGTAGCTATGGTACATTAATAAGTAATTGGTAAGTAGCTATGGTACATTAAGTAGCTATGGTACATTAAGTAGCTATGGTACATTAAGTAGCTATGGTACATTAATAAGCAAGCGTAAAGCTATGGTACATTAAGTAGCTATGGTACATTAATAAGTAATTGGTAAGTAGCTATGGTACATTAAGTAGCTATGGTACATTAATAAGCAAGCGTAAAGCTATGGTACATTAAGTAGCTATGGTACATTAATAAGTAATTGGTAAGTAGCTATGGTACATTAAGTAGCTATGGTACATTAAGTAGCTATGGTACATTAAGTAGCTATGGTACATTAAGTAGCTATGGTACATTAAGTAGCTATGGTACATTAATAAGCAAGCGTAAAGCTATAACCCTGAACAGATGTTTTCCTTTCTATTCTTCTTATCCACGATCCCCTATCGTCTATCCCTTTACCTTCATTATCTACCGCGACGGTTACTGCGCTTGTGCTAGTAAACAACCACTGACTGACTGTCGCTGTCAAATTTGGCTAGTGGTTGAGCCCAGAACAGGTGATGATATATATTTGTCTCCATCGTCAGAGAATGTTCGGGGGCCGCCGCAAAAGCAGGCGCCGGGGTAACATCTCTGCCGAGGTTAAACCCCGCATTCAACTCTTTGATTTTAGTGTTTTTCTCCCTCTGATTTTCAGACACAACATTATGAATAAAATATAGCTCATTACTTGTGTTGTTTATTTTATACTGCCATGTTAAGCCATGTTAGCATGGGTGCTAATAAGCTATGAAAGCATAACATAAGAAATGTTAGAACATACTGGATGCAATAACAACATAAGGAATGTTATTATTGGGTCGGTCTGATATAATGTGCTGTTATATTTTCTTGTTGTACTATGTTCTTGTTTGTGATCAAATTCACTGGCAGAGTTTTGACTGGTTTTGAGATCCTAAACTATTTACAATGTATTGATTCGTTGCTACAATTTTTTATGGTTATTGCTCAGGATATATTTTTCATGAACTGAATGATATTAAAATCGAATCGAAAGCTTGAAATTGACAAACTTGCTAAAACCATACGTGCTCATTAATGGATGTAATATATGTAAGGTTAATAAACAATGAGCAAGTCATTGCTCGTAAATATTAGTCTTTTTTAATGTTTTGGATATTATTATTATATGTGGCAGAAACATTCTTGGATTTTGTCTGAGAATGTACTTATTTAAAAAGACAAATCTGCTGTGTTGAACCTACCACATGTCACTAAGTAAACTTGCTGTCGCTCATCCAGTGGCAACGGCCACCGGCTTACTAGTGCCACCGCCCCCTCATCATCACATTGTCTGTCTCGTCATTCACACACACCAGGTGCCCATTTCCTCCTTAGTAATCGTATATAGGTTCCCTATGTTTTGTCATGTCTTCGTGTGGTATTGTTACATGTTCATCGTGTCGTGTATACGTGTATGCCAACAGCAATACTAAAGGAGCTGCAGGAATTTCTGGCAAGTACTGGCTGTGTGCTACATGTGACAACAATCGTCCGTATTCTTCATATGTATGGGCTATAGGGTGGCAAGACAGAAGCCTTTTCTTAAGAGGAAAAACATTCAAGCCCAGCCTATGGATTCACCAGAAGAAGATTAATGTTTTGGAATGGCCCAGCCAGAGCCCAGACCTGAATTCAATTGAACATCTGCGGGGTGATCTGAAGAGGGCTGTGCACAGGGGATGTCCTCGCAATCTGACAGATTTGGGGCGCTTTTGCAAAGAAGAATGTCAAGATGATGTGCCACGCTAATAAACTCCTACCCAAAAAGACTGAGTGTTGTATACAGACTTTTTATTTCCACTCTATTTAGACAATGATGTGGTAGAAAATTATTTATGCATGCATGTTCGTATGCTGTTTAAAATGACTTCACATGAATTTGTCTCTTCATACATGTTGTACCTATGGTCATTTATTATTTATTACATTTACAGGGGCATACATAAAATAATTAATGTTGGACCTATACAATAGATTGCACCCATCCCATGGCAATGTCTTTGTCACAGCTGGGGGGCATTGGCATGTGATCTATTTACCCAGAGTGAGACTGCCCCCAACTAGCGCTCCACTGCTTGATTCGGCCAAAGAAGTATCAATGAATATTGCAGCATATACTTTTTTGGATTACTAAAATATATTTGATAAGTGTTAATGGAAATGTTAAAAAAACCTATCCAATTGGATGCAGATATTTTAAAAATGTTTTGACAAATGGTGTTTTAGTGGGAAATAGTCCATTACTTGTAGCTACACAGAAAACCCAGCGTGAGAGGGTGCTTTTTATTTGGTCCATTTAAAAAATAAAAGGTAAAAACTATTACATTTATAGTGCGTTCAATCTATTAGGTGAACTTCACCGGTATGCATGTATTGTAGTAGCTCTGTATTTAGTTCAGGTAGTCGATTCTCGGTGGCTCTCAAGCGATTTGGCCTTACGACCGAAATCGCCCATGCTAACTGTAAATGCAGCAAATACTGTTTTATTAAACAGGTGAACGACATTCCCACCACTTTCAGTGAAACCATTTCATAAAAGGCTCAGATTATTAATGAATCTCAATCTTAAACATACTGTAATTAATGGAAAATACTAGGACATACAAACATAGTAGTACTAGTTGTTCGATTTCTAAGTGGATAGTTTATGTGTAAATATCAAATGCATAGAAAATAACTCGATTATAAACATTTGATACTTAATCATCTCGTTAGATTTGCGCAGCAAACGGCTCCGTTGGATTTCCGTGAACATGTCTAAGGATTTCTGCACATGCGCAGATGTGAGAGGCATGTTGTATTGCACGTAGAGTGAAACAAGTTTACCCAACATATTGGGCTTGTTGGTCTACGTCTGTTCCTAAAGAGCACTACGGCTGGCTGGTGAACTACCACTACTAGCCGACCAATTAGCTAATAGGATGTTTCCAGCTGGTAGATATTCAATTAAAGGTATGTTGGTTTACTTACTTGTGATAGCTTGGAGTAAGGTTGCTGGCTAGCTACAATAGAGCTACAGTAGTCGATCTTAGATGCTAGTTAGTTGTTATCTTTTTCTTTTGCCCATGCCTTAGACACATATTGGTCATTCAAACCTGTCAATGATAACTATCAAAAGCAAATCTTTAGGTGGCGTGAATTAATATATGACACCAGCGTACAGTGGTCTTGAAATGCTAGCTGGCTAGCAGGTCTCATGCAAGTCCAATGGTTGAGGAGATAGGTACCTGGCTAGGTAGCTAGCCAAGCTAAAAGTAGGGCAAAGGTCAAATCCAATATAGTGCACAAGAACTCGTGTCCTTGGTCAAATGATGTGATTTTAGCATGCACAACATACAGATAGGTTGATTATGTAGTGAGCTTTGAACCACCTAAATGCATAAAACATGCATGTTATATAACGTCTTGTATTTAGTATTTTCCTGACTAGCTTGTTTTTATTTGCTTTAGCGGTGACACAACAAGTGTAGTACTGTTGACGGCTGTCAAACTATTGTAGGGATGCAAACGGCAATGAACTAAATGTAACGTTGTAGTTATGTGACCTATTTTTACATGTGACCTTTTATTGATTCTGGGCTTTTATAGTAGGGGATCCTTTTATCAGAGAAATATGGCTGTCACGTTACTGAAATCTGCCAATGGATGATTGTATCTATCATGAACACAATAATGTTATAAACAAGTGATTATATGAATCCTATTCTCAGTATTATGTCTGCACTAATATATTTTTTTCGTTCCACTGTGCCATTAATCCATTTTTAGGCTATTCGAATTTTTTTGTTTTGTAAAAAAACACATCTTTTATATAACGTTTTTGTATCATTAATCAAGGCATTTAAAAATAATTGCTATGCAAATCACTCCGGTAATGGTTTTGCTAACAAACTAATGTCAAATAATATAATGGATTTAGTCGTTCTGGACCCTTTTGTAATATGTTTCAATATGCTTCAATATGTTTTATCCAGTTGGTGGATCAATTACAGACACAGAAAGTGTGGAAATACATCTGCATATAAAAACGGGTGACCTTGTCTATTTTGCTGACTATCCCTAAATTGGAATGCTTTGCACGCTCAATCACCTATAAGTATTGCACAGGCTTCTCTGCAAAAGAAGTGACACATTCATTATCAGTGTATTATACACTCTAAGGTTCCAGTGAACACTCCCATAATGACAGATAAGCCAAGCTGTGAACAATAGTCATGACATCATTTTCAATTGTGTGATCCCGGAGAACCAGCTACATGAGTGTTCTTCCAACTGTGTGTGTGTTTGTTTGTAAGAACCTGTGTACACACAGAAGGTGTTGAGCAGGACCTAGCTTGATTGGCCGTCTAGCCTGTCTCCTAGTTGGCACTGACTGCATCTGCCTCGTCTTTTACAGCCCAGAGGTGTATGCGGGTATTGAGAACGGTGCAAGCTGAACATGCTCTGCCGCAGCTCTACGCATGTAGACAGAATGGCTCGTCTGCAGTGACACCCCGTATAACATCACACTACACCATTTGCCCCAGGGACAAAGACTCGCGATGGGAAGGTAATGTGTGATCCCCTCACAATAGCGAAACTGTTTGCTGCCGTATCAAATCAAAAGGAATTAACAACAAAACTTGACGGAATCTCTGTCTCAGTATAGCGTCAGTCGTTCTCTTATGTTATCCCTGAAACCAAGCACAAGATTTGACTTAAGGCATTCAGTTGTTGAACAACAATTTATCTAGTTTCAATTTGCTTGATCGGACCGCGAGCCCAGGCCAGTGTTGAAGGCTCTTCTGTTCTTCTGTGTTCTTTCAATTAGGTGCATTCATTTTATGTAATTAAACAATGCCAAATCAGCTGGTCAAACTGAAAAGCACTTCCTTTTCAAAAACGTTCTACTCACTTACCTCGATTAAGACGTTAGTTAAAAAAAATATTTCTGGTTTTAGTTTACCAAAATGAAAAAAATATTGTTTGTTTTTTATGAATTTATTTATGCTGTTTCCTTAACTGCCACTAAAAATTGGTTTTAAAAATATGTTGGTAAATCTCTCATTGGTTTTGGATGTTTGGCCTTTGTCCAGGTGTGGAGATGGAGAGATTTGCTGATGAGGCCGATGTGGTGATAGTGGGCGGCGGTCCAGCAGGCCTATCGGCAGCCATTCGGCTGAAGCAGCTGGCCAATGAGCAGGAGAAAGAGCTGCGTGTGTGTCTGGTGGAGAAGGCTTCTCAGATTGGTGCGCACACACTCTCTGGCGCCTGCCTGGAGCCCAGCGCCCTCAGCGAGCTCTTCCCCGACTGGAAGGAGAGAGGAGTATGTGACGCACTGTTCCCATGTGGAGCTTAAGGTGGAGAACTTTGGTTGGTGAGCTGACTGGTCTCATAGGACTGGTACTCCACCCCAAAGAGAGGGAAACATTTCTTATCTGTGTCGTTTCCGCTTTAATCAGAAAAACAACACACACACACGCACGTTTATTCATATAGCACAATGCACACATAGAAGCAATTGAATGTGCTTTACAAAGCTTTACAAAACCAATGGAATGCATGCATCTTATATTCATCCTTGATGAAATACAGTTTCTCAAAACTGTTAACTGCACAGCCTGTTTTATCAAGGTTTTATTAAAAAGGTATTTTGAACATTTCAATAGAGTCATTTGTGCACGCAAACGAGTCATAGTTAAAGGATGAGGAGAGATTCAGTTGCCAATATCTGAGGGAATATTTCATCTTACTTTCCCCACTGTCGTACACTGCCAAAAGTGTTTTAGGTCAAGGGACGTGGTAATTGCAAGAATGTCATCAGAGCTTTTGCCAGAGAAATGCCACCCTGCCCATCTGCCTGAGAGATGGTCTAAGAGCAGCCAACCTGCTCACCTGGGTGATCGTCATCTTAACCAGGGTCTTTGCTTGACTTTCTTTGGCATTGCAGCACTCTGTAACACTACCACATAATATAAACCGCTCATTAGAGACCATCTTCACATATTCTCAGTCATCACTTAACCTGGGGTTGTGGTGCTGTGGATCTGTCTTTAAAGTCCGCTGTTCAGTGAGCCATCTCTGTGCCTAGGCTAGCTAGCTGTCTCTAGCTTTTAATTATATGTTAGTAGACTTCTCACTTACAATTTGTCTCACTCTTTCATTTTTGTCAGAGTCCTTATCTTCACTCACTGGCTTTCTTGTGTGTGTAGTTCTTATTTAGGTTGAGGTCAGCGATATCGTTAATTAGCTGCCAAACTTAAAGGCTGTTCGGCACGCCTATTTGCCTGGTGGCATACATGGTGGTGAAATAATTATTCAGAAAAACAGCTGTGTGCCGTCAAACACATTCATGAATTGACTTACACTTCCGCAGGAAAGAAATGCGCGTCTAGCTCCACTGTGGAAGAGAAAGTTGCATAAATAAACTATCACATTCTTGGGTTCTCCCGGAGCTCTGTTGGAAATGTTCAAATGGCATGCTGAAGGAAACAGCCTTCCCCTCACTTTCCCGTGGGAGATTAAATAATTATTTCCGTACTCAGCACATCTGGCAAGGAGAAGTTAAGAGATGAGCTGTGAACGCTCAATTTAAAGATATCTTAAAAAGACAGATACACATTGGATATGAGCCTGCCTGTGTTTGTCGTTTCAAACTGTCACAAACATGTTCTGTGCACGTCCATGTTTCAACTGTAGACGTGGCTGTCCGACTTAACTGAGGAAAAACAGTATTGCATCAACATCGACCAATGGCGGATGCTTTGTGATGACCTGGTCGTACCCTGAAACGAACAACTTCAAAAGGAAGATGAGCTCAATGGCTCTGCGCATACTAGAACACCTTATTAAACCTTATAACAGCCCTAACGCATAGATGGCAACTCTGTCCATATCTATGTTTTGACTTAAGTTATGTGAAATATACTTGATAATGCAGAAGGGGGATGTCTTGCGAGCAACGTAAATGCTAATGTTTGCATTTTATTTTTTGCACTTTCTGCTAACAGGCACCCATGAACACGCCGGTCACAGAGGATGTGTTCAGCATTCTAACCAAGAAACATCGAATTCCTGTCCCAATGTTGCCAGGTACAGTGAAATGCACGTGAAATGGCTAAATGTATCGCCGTCATGGCGTTAGCTTTCAACGAGCGTCATGTGTTGTTGTTCGGGCTCCCCCTACAGGCCTGCCCATGAACAACCACGGGAACTACATCGTGCGGCTGGGTCATTTTGTACGTTGGCTGGGAGAGCAGGCTGAGGAACTGGGTGTGGAGATATACCCTGGTTACGCAGCAGCAGAGGTGAGCGCCAACCACTTGTGAAATCTCAGAAAACACAGTTTCAATTTGTAATTGATCATTAGCTTTTCTTTTATTCTATGTATATTTATGATAGTAGTCGTGCTTTAACACCAGCAGAGTGGCTGCCAGAAGAACATGACAAGTAACAAGCTTACCTCACCCCCTAGTACCCATTGATAAATAGAGAATCTCTGAGACAATTTGGTAACTGTAGTTGAAAAGGGCTAGGTTCGAAATTCACCAGGATTAACATTCCGACTCTTACGATACGTGTCAGAGATTCTTATTTTTTCTCCACAAGTCAATACACTATCTGAGCAACTAAGTGGTGTGGCAATAACTGTTGATATGGTATATTTTAGTTTTTCTCCAATGTCAGCTTTTGTTTTCTCAGTAAACGTTTCCATTAATAAAAGAATAGTATGTCTGGATGTAGCGTTCGTGATGTGTGGAGACCGCTTTGTTGCCATTCTTGAGCTTGACAGCGTTTCACTGCAATGTGTTGACACATCGCTAATTGTTTCTATTGGTTGTGTTTGCCAGAGGGGTTGGGCTATTTTCTGACAGTAGAAAGCATAGGGAGACGGACAAAAGAGACGGACACAGACAGTCACCTGAGCTCCAGAACCCTGCAGCCAGTGGGCGTGTGTTTCAGATTAGACCGCTTGACCAGAGTCTGCCATGCAGCATCCTACTTTCAAAAGTGGTTAATTTGTTTTCTTTAATTTCTGTAGGTTTTGTTTCATGAAGATGGAAGCGTGAAAGGAATTGCCACCAATGACGTGGGCATCGCAAAGGATGGTTCGCCAAAGGTCAGCGTCTGAAGATGGGTGTCAAAGATGTTATTTTAATTCAGCAAACCACATGCTTCTTCTTCTAGATATTCTCCTTATCGTGGATCCGCGTCTACCAATGAAAAAGCCCATTGAATAAATGTTTAAGTGAAAACTCTGGACTTTGGAATCGGCACGTCTTATCAAAGCAATGATAATTGTATCATAATAGCATGCTGCTCTGTTGGCCTGTGCAGGATGTGTTTGAGAGGGGAATGGAGCTCCATGCTAAGGTGACCCTATTTGGAGAGGGCTGTCACGGACATCTGGCCAAGCAGCTCTACAAGCAGTTCAACCTCCGGGAGAACTGTGAGCCACAGACGTATGCCATTGGCCTGAAAGAGGTAGCTCATGGTTTTTCACAAACCCTCCATTATTATTGTCTTTTAAGGTACATGCCTATAATATAGATTCATACTTAATGGACACCATGTTGATGATGTTTTTCTACAAGTCATTTACCAGATGTTGTTATCCAGAGCCACATATGTGACACCGTGTGTTATATCAGTGTTATATTTCTGTCTTGACTAGCTGTGGGTGATTGATGAGAACAAGTGGAGAGCGGGCAGAATAGAGCATTCAGTGGGCTGGCCTCTGAACAGGAACACCTATGGGGGGTCCTTCCTCTACCACTTGAACGAGGGCGAGCCGCTGGTGGCCTTGGGCTTTGTGGTGAGTCGCTTCTTGTGTCGTTAATGTTAACTGTTAAACGAACGCATGCTAACATGTTGAAACCGTCAAAATTTCAAGTACCGAAACGCATTTGCTTCTGTGATCTCTGGAGACCAACTAGCTGAGCAGACGAATACATGAAGAATAATAATGGTTAGCGGGATGGGGGAAATGCATCAAATCGTGACAAAAAAACCAAGGGGTGATCTTCCTTGAAAATGTCATTGCATTAGAGTAGTTTCTATAAGTGTCAGGGTCCTCCCAAATGTATTTAGTTGTTGAAAAGTTTATTTATGACCTTGCAACCTGCTTTGGTATGAGCCCAGAATTTCTTGAAATCCTAGAAATGCCTCCGGTGATATATGAAACCATTGTGGTCCAAAAGAGATTGTATCAAAACTCAAATGTGGTGTATTTGATTCTCACAGATTGGTCTCGACTACACCAACCCCTATCTCAGTCCCTTCAGGGAGTTCCAGCAATGGAAGCACCACCCTTTCATTTCAAAGACCCTGGAGGGGGGGACGAGAATTGCCTATGGTGCCAGGGCACTGAATGAGGGAGGCTATCAGGTGTGTGTGTGTGTGTGTGTGCGTGTGTGATGAATCAATTGCATATCATTTCTCCTTTTGAGTTCTGATTAAGTGCAAATAATGTACTCTCAAATTGAATATTTGACATTCTACTTGTTCTGCTGTTCCTCTGTAAAGTCCCTCCCTAAAGTGACCTTTCCTGGGGGGGTTCTGATTGGATGCAGTCCAGGCTTTATGAACGTCCCAAAGATCAAAGGCACACACACAGCCATGAAGAGTGGCATGTTGGCTGCAGAGGCCATTTTCCCTAAAGTCACAGCCGAAGACCTAGCTTCTGAAACGATAGGTAAGTTCAGCTAGAAAAGAAAAATACGTTTTGGATCTTTTTGATGACATGGTCATGATGTCATAATTTGTGCGTGTGTAAGACGATCTCTATCTGTTGTGACAGAGGGCACCATTACACTTATTCCCCCCCAGGATTACACGTACCCGAGTACGAGGAGAGTCTGAAGAAGTCTTGGATTTGGAAGGAGCTTTATGCTGTGAGGAACATCAGGCCGTCCTTCCACAACTACTTTGGACTGTACGGGGGCATGCTCTACACTGGGGTCTTCTACTGGATGTGTCGAGGGAAGGAGCCATGGACACTGAAACATGCAGGTAACCGTGTCAATGTTGTTTTGTGTAACACATTTATCAAGTAAATGTCTCTTTAAATGGAGTTGTGCTGAAACGGCGCCCTCTCCTGGACATTGGTAAATTCCTTATTAAGTCAGGTTGTAATTGGACAAGCAACTACATCTAACTCCGCGTCGCTTTAAACCAGGCTTGGACTCGGACCAGCTTAAACCGGCTAAGGAGTGCACACCCATAGAGTACCCCAAGCCCGACGGCAAGCTGAGCTTTGATCTGCTCTCCTCGGTGGCTCTGAGCGGCACCAACCACGAGGGGGACCAGCCGCCTCACCTCACCCTGAAGGACGACAGTGTCCCTGTGGCCCACAACCTGGCCATCTACGACGGGCCGGAACAGCGCTTCTGTCCAGCAGGTATAACGCACACAAATCCATCTACTCGCCTCTCCCAATTGGAATTGGAGGTCATTTGCAGATTGCATATTGCCTATTAGCCAATCGGTCGGTCGCGTCACTAGATCTATGTATTACTGCCTTGCTTTCTGGTGTTGTGAGGTACAATGCTGAACGTGACTGCCTTGAGGATGACCTGGAACGTGTCCTATAGCTCCCCTTCCAGAGTTAAGGGTATCTGTGGCTGTGGCCGTAGGTTCTCTTTTGGATTGATATTGCTGTTTTCTAAAACATCTCTCCGTCCTTCAATTAAGTAAACCAAAGAACATTTCAAGTGCTGTAATTGTTTGCACAGCCAGGATGACACAGGGAATTGGTATTGATTGGCAAGGCGTCGATCTGCAGAAACTATCACCGGGTTATCTATCTGTAAAACTAACATCATACCCAATATGTCTACAGAGTTTGATTGATTTGATAAGCAGACAATTTCAGAAAGCAAAATCTATCTACGAATGTTTATCCCAGAATATTGTCCTACAACCTGTGTTCTATATTCGGGGGGGGTAATGTCTTTTGATTTTAGGAAATATATGAAGGTTTAGTTGCCAACTGTATTTGTTAACTTGTCTCAAGCTTATTTGGCATTTGTGAATAATCTCAACTCACAACTACGGTACGCATTTTTTCTTTCAGGAAAAGTCTGTTTGTTTGGTATGTGAAATACTAAGCCTCATTTCGAATAATAGCTATAGGCCACACAGGCAACATTCATTCAATATATTGAATGTTTGTTATGTTGATGTCAAATGTTGATTACAATTTTGTCTGCAGGGCCTGTGTGGGTAGGTGTCACAATTTATAGGGAAATCTTTTGGAGGTAAAAACTAACTTCACAAGAGGCAACACATTTCAAGTACTACAGCGTTACTGACCCTGCACTCACACCAGATGTTTCTTGTGTAAATTGCTCTCCATTAAAGCTTACAATTAGATTATATTGGACTGTTCATTAAAACATGGCCAACAACACTGGCCTTAACTACTGCTTATATCCACACCTTAACTACTATTTAGTGGCTACTATGTGTGTATGGATTATTTTGGCAGGAGGGGGAAAATGGCTGAACTGGAGAAAAAAAAACAGTGTTGTGACAATTGTTTGTTCAGTGTACATTGGTACTATCTGCTATAGGTTGCAGATTAATGCTCAAGACCTTAACTGCAGTGGGCCTTTAATGGCCCTGTCTACCTCCTGGTCGATAGGTGTGTGTACGAGTATGTTCCTTTATTGACCCAAGTCTTTCTCCTGGCCACTAGGTGTGTACGAGTATGTCCCCCTTGAGACTGGAGAAGGTATGCGGTTGCAGATCAATGCTCAAAACTGTGTTCACTGCAAGACGTGTGACATCAAGGACCCCAGCCAGAACATCAACTGGGTGGTGCCTGAAGGCAGTGGAGGACCAGCCTACAACGGAATGTGATGTATTCTCCATTTTATTCAGGCATATCAAGAGGCATCAATGGTAACAATGGTAGCAATCATGTCTGGCATTTATAAATCCCCTCTGGTGAGTTGGCAGTGTAAACACATTCAGGGTTTGCTTCCATCAAGACCACTTGTAGAATTTAGAAACAATGTTTAATGCCTGAATATGGAACTGATTATTACTATATTATTTTAACACGGGCATTGCAAAATGGAATCAAAACAAATATGTCTTTGGTATATAGTATAGTTTGTCTGAGTAACAATTTTATGTATTTATTTTGTATGTGATGAAAAAAAGCTGTGTTGCATTTACTGACATGGATGGACACAACTTCTAAAATAGACAACTTGACCCACTTCAGTCAGCCTGAAGTTTTATTTGATTGCTTATTGCAAATACAGTGTATGATGTGTAAGATACTGTACATAATGTAGAAGGTAGAATGTTTGTGAATAAACACATTTACAATGTCTTGATTCTTCAATTATCTACAAATCACACCCCTTTTCACATTTAGAATTTAATTGCATTGTATATAGACCGATTAAGTCAATTACAGAATTTCGTTGTTTGAACTGGCCATTTTATTTTATTGCTCATGTTCAAGACTTATGAAAATTACAGTAGTTCCAGAGGCCACATGACATTATCATTGACATATTATATAGAAATACTGTTGATAAATTTCGTTAAATTTTATTGGCTGCTGTGGCGTGCCACTAACCGAGACGTCCCAAAGCGGCCATAGTTTAACCGATATCGTAGCTGCCGTACAAATGTATTTAACAAAACAGAAAAACCCATCATCGGCAACTTACATGGTGTACTTACAGGTCACCAAACATCAAATAACAGTCTGAGGTCTTCATGCAAACATTTTGGCATAGATTTGTTTCTCTTTTTCCTTTTCCTCCTTCACTTTCATCTGGACTCTCTTCATCTCATTTCCAATTGCTGTCAGAAAACAGATACAAAATATAACTTAACATTGACTGGTTGGGCAAGCAAGAACAAAAAAAATATGGCTAATATAAATGTTGCTCACCTTTGTCTTCGGGGGCAATTTCTTGAGCCTTCTTCAAATCACTCTGTAATGGGAAAAGTTCAGTGACTCAGACATCAGACGGACAAGCAATCCCATTTCATTAGGCTAGCACCAAGGTCATGAATTCTGGAGTCAGATAAATTATTGATATAATAGGTTTATTCTGGTTTTTTTCTTTACCATGGCTTTACTGTATTCCTTGAGTCCCTGCCAAGCCTGCGCCCTCCTGAACAGAGCCTTAGTGTTTCTCTCATTCAACTCCAGTGCCTGTAAACAAACAAAATCTGACTAAACATACTGAATGACATTTGACTACAGCCAGTATGACGCTCTTCCAAGACCTGCCACAATCAGTTCCATGACGAACTGACCACTACGGCGGTTAAATCCTGTCTATTATTAAATTGGTTCAATATGGCTTAGTGGTGGTAGCCTAATAAGCCTGACCATCAAGACTCACGCTGGCCTGAAATACAAACCTCGTTGCAGCTGTCCATGGCTTCTTGCCAGAGCTGCAGCTTCAGTTTACAGGCTGCAGTGTTGAGAATGCAGCTCACTGCTATGGGCTCCAGCTTAGCCTGGGCCTTATCGATCTCCTTCTCCTCTCCACCAACTGCCAGATACCTGGCAAGAAATGTTACTATTTAGATTAACATTTTAAAAGCCTGGGTCCTAAGTGTCATCAAGATAAGAGTGACCTCAGGACAGTGTCTCACCTGAGAGCTTTGGAGTATTTCTTGATTGCGGACAGCCAGTCTTGGTTCTTGAAAAAGGTGTTTCCGACATTCTTAATATCCTCAGCAACAGACAGGACTTTGTCAACCTAATCAAAAGACAAGTATAAACTGTCGGTTTGTCATGTTTACCCTAATGCTGTAACAACCACAGATAGTATGAGTTCATAAGATAATATCAAATGCAGATTGATGTTAGGTTGAAAGTGGAAAATATTGAGAGAACCTAACTACTAGTAATAACAACTTATATTACACACTAGGCCTACTTACGTCTTTCAGGTCAAAGTCGGAGTCCTCTGGGAACTCTGGATGGGTATCCCCTGAGCCATCATTCGGGGCTACACCCCAGTCGTCCCCGTCTTTATGCTCACCGCAGTCGGCTATAAAACAAGGCTGAAAAATACACAATGAGTGTTTTAAAGAAATAGATTTGTCACCTAACTGCTGCCAGGAAAAACATAAGGCTAGATCTGGTCGGCCGTTTTCATGTCCCAACACACTGTTTGAAGACTGACGTCACCACACATCAGGACCAATGTCTGCTGTCGAGTGTGATCCCGTCTGTGGATTCACCTTGATGGGTGTATCTTCTTTGGTCTCCACGGCTTCCAGTGTTTTTACCACCCCCATCCCCTTCAGAACCTGTCCAAAGACCACGTGTTTTCCATCTAGATGGGAAGTTGGCACAGTGGTGATGAAGAACTGGGACCCATTGGTTGCAGGTCCTGAATTGGCCATGCTCAGCAGGCCCTCTTTATCGTGCTGGACAGAGTCAAGGAGAAACACGAGAATTAAACAATGACCAAGATAAATTGTATGACACCACAATGGCTAGTAGTTTATTTAGATACAGACACACCGGGAAAGATGGGGAAGAGCGTTTTGAAGAATCTGCCGTGGGCTGCATTTGGACCCATGCTTAAGTGGTATATGTGCTCCAGAGACTTATAGGCTTAAACCGCTAGACTAGTGTCATAGCTGTTTGTTTTATATAATAACCAGACTGGTCAGTAGCTATACGTTATTGTATGCCATATAAAAACCATTACCTTGTAATGGAAGTTTTCATCTTCAAACTTCTCCCCATAGATGCTCTCTCCTCCAGTACCATTCTGGTTGGAGAAATCTCCTCCCTGGATCATGAACTGCTTGATGACTGAAACGAATTACCAGTATATGTCATCATTATTCATTTAACTTAATGCAGTGTGTGACCCTAAATAAACTATTGCAATATATATGCGACAATTAACTGTTAATAACTGCATCAATCAATTCAGAATAAATAAATTCATCTACGTCACTAAAAAACGATTTCAAATAGCATGAATCACATTTAGTCTTATGAACTTTAGGCTTTTTGTTATGGGGTGGTGAGAATTAATCCTACTTACTTCTGTGGAAAGGACATTCCCTGAAATGTAGTGGTTTCCCTGTGTTTTTGCCGGTCCCCTTCTCGCCGGTACAAAGTGCTCGGAAGTTCTCCGCAGTTTTGGGGACAATATCAGCAAAAAGTTCGAACACGATTCGGCCAACTGAACACAAACAATACATATATATATTTATTAATGGTAACATGACATTGCAAGTGTGGATTGCAGCTGTATCAAACTGGTATCACGTGCTTCTTCTGGTACTGCAGCTAGCTATCAGAATGAATGGTAAGTGTGGCAAGTTCCAGTGGCTAGTCGACGGAGTGGTGAGACTAGCCAAATACAATACCTACTTTTATCACATTTAATTCATAATACGAGAACCCAACATTTTTACAAGAACATATAACTGTTTACTTAATTTACACGCATCGGTCACTGTAGTTGATGTTGCCTAGTAACGTTAACAATGCACGAACATGAATGCTAATGTGAATGCTAACATGAATGAATGTATTTCAGCAGTGAGCCGGTCCATGTAGCTGTAGCTACACTGTAGCCATTCGGCTAGTAGTGTTTTGTAAGTTGTAGGATTAGAGGCGCTTTATTGAAAATGTCCTAACCTTTTTCTCCACCAATGTCAACATCAAAAAAGACACGGGGGTTCTCTTTGTTGGACGGCTTGGTCACCGGTGTTGCGTTAGACATTTTTCAAATAGTCAAGTAAACGACTGATAGCTATATATCCTCCGTACTCCCAAGTGCCTGCGCCTTTAGTTCTCGTCAATCGCGAGATTGGATTTTTTTCTCGTTCGTGCGTGTTCATGGCACCAAATATTAAACACCGCCCTCTCCCGATTTGGATCTGCAACTACAAGTACCGACGATTTTAAATGTGCTCCTTTATATTTTTACATTTATTTGAACCACCCTGAAGTAAAACTGAGTGTGGGATTTCAAGGCTGTCTTTGGTAATAGTTCACTACTATGTTATATTCCCATGCTAGTGTTTTTTATTTTTTTTATTTAACCTTTATTTAACCAGGTAGGCCGATTGAGAACAAATTGTCATTTTCAATGGCGACCTGGCCAAGATCAGGCGAGAAAAAATGTGCAGGACAACATACAGTTACATAATAAGTACAAAGAACACAGGAGTGTAAATAGCAATGCCACACAATAAGGCAATACAGGGTCAAAATATACAGGATGTAGTTCTGTTGACAGCGTTGATAAGGCACTAGCAAATAAAATAAACAATGAGTATCTATATACAGGATGTACAAAGATTAAAGTGTGTCTAGCAGGTAGGTCATTTGAGTGCATGGATTATATGACCGCGATTATGGGAAAAAGCATTTCAGAATATTTGAGCAAATTGAGTGATTCAAGAAATTCAACCGTAGTGCAAGTGAGAGGGGTCTACATTGCAAGGAGGGCATGGCATATGTGAAAGAAGTTTAAGACAGTTAACAGGTACAGAGATTGGACAGGTGTTCAGAAAGAAGTAGTTTAAACTGGTGATATGTGTTTCAAGTTTGAGGGTTTTTTGTAATTCGTTCCAGTTATCGGCGGCTGCAAACTGGAAGGATTGGTGGCTGAATGTTGTGCAGGCTTTTGGGGTGACTAAGGCGATATACCTACTAGAGCGTAGACTGCGGGTGGGTAGAGCAATGGTAACTAGGGAGCTAAGGTATAGTGGGACTTTGCCTAGCATGGACTTGTAAATAAGTTGGCACTAATGTGTTAAATTCTGAGTAATTAACGTTGAGTGTTCACTCCCCAGTAGTGGGCGACACATTCTAATAATCCAGTGCTAGACCTGCCATGTGTTCTGTATCCTGTACTAATATAAATGTAAGTTCTGCATTGGCACAAAAGGTCTTAGAACGGGGTCAACAGTTGACTGGAGCTCAAGATAACCACCACTTTGAAATTGAGCATGACATGAAATTACTGTCTACTTTATTACATGAAAATTGGAATGTGTGGTGCAGTGAAGGATCCTCGACCCAATCTATTGGAGTCAGCAGCACAGCTATCTGAGCTATACTTTAGGAAATGTAATGGCTTTTTCTCCAAGGATGGATTATCGTCTTCACACACTTGTTATCAAAAGTTGTAATCTATGTCACAAGACAGATGAGACCTGGGATCTTGACCTGTGCTTTCCAATAGAGGTGTTCGAGTCATTCTTGATGAATTGCCTTTTTATTTTCTATTTTTCCATCGTAGGGCCAGTACTTTTGCAAAAGCTGTATGTGTGACAAACTTTCGTGAGTTCGAACTTAAGCCAATAGGCAAAACGCTCCAGATTTTTTCTCTTTTGACTGGATATTTTCAAGGTTTGAATTTGAAATCAAATAATTACAATGAGGTGAAGATCAACGGTATACATAACATATTCCACATTTAGAAATGACAAAACTATTTTAACATAGTTTGAAATTACTCATATTGAATGTAATTGTTGAATGTAATTGAATTCCGGTGGACAGTACACTTATAGGATTGGCATTTATTTACACTAGAATTAAGGCCAAGGTAATGTCTTTATTGTAGTTGTTCTGGCCTCCAGGTTGATGCCGATATTGACTAAATCACTTTCCATTCTTCATCTGAACATTTTCAGGGAATTGTGTGCTACTCGTTAGAGCAGCACTAGCAGCTGTTTCATCCGCCAGAAGATCACTCTAGAAGGGGGAAAAAGACAGAGGCATTTATGCGTTGTAGGCATTTGTCAGATGAAAACGTTCATACCACTTCTTCAATAACTGTTAAATCCTGCACACTTAACTTTAATATATAATGTTTTAGTTAACCAACTAAATATATGTACCTTTATATCACACAAGGGGTCATTTTGAACTTTTATTAGCATTTTCTTGTCAACTTCCTTAAATGTTTTATATGCCTTCTTACAAGACATAAGAGCAAAACAGAGGTTAGTTACACCCTTATAAAAAAGTGTGAGAATAAACGCTCTCACTTACTCCTAGTTTAACATGTGAAATAGTATTGATTCATGTAATGTGTCTTGCATCGGATTGTTTAAATAGAAAAAAATGACACATTCCTGTAGTTAATGGCTTACCCTGTTGAGAGTCAACAGTTTGTTGTTATCTTGGCTGTGACGGTCATACTGGTTTGTCCATGCTGGTTTCCCACGGACGTCGACAGATTGCTTGCCTGTAAAGTGGGACAGTGTGTGGCTGCAAACAGGGAAGTGGTGAATAATGGATGGGGAACAGTGCACCTCCTTTCAACACTTCTCGAGCTACAGTCACCTGACCTAACGCAATCCAGATCGGATTGGAAGTGAGCACAGCACGCCAGGATTAGCAATGTGATATTGACCATTTGAAAATAAAAGACAGTCACCCAGTAATACTGTGGGTTAGCACATGTAGGGCCTACCATGGGTTCTGGTGTTTTTGGGTGACTCTGTCCTCTAAGGCGGAGCGGAACTCTGTTCTCTGGAAGAAACATCAATAAAATTTAGTTCATAAAATAATGTATACATCTGCTGTTTCTATACAGCACTGCAGGAAGTCACATTTTGTTTGGAATGAGAGTACATGTCAGTGAGCATAGATGCAATAAGGAGGAAATCGGTATACAGTGAGTGGAACATTGTTCAAACCCGTTATTATTCACATTGTAACCGGGCCAAAATCTAGTCACTTATGTCAGATTACTTATTTGTCTAGATTTAGAAATAGTCCTCTACATTCGTAGCATAGCCAGCGTAGCCAGCATGGAAAGATTCCAGGTTATTGTAGTAATTTGTCATAAATCATTTGTAGCTGTATTGATGTGGATTGGTGACAATGCCATTAAACATTGATGTTGACATCTATATAAGGTTCATACAACTAGTAAATTATAGGTTTATTTTGCTGGGTTCATGTAGCTTTTCCCAAACTGTATATTGACACACGTTTTCATTACATGCATTTTTACATAACTGCATGTATTGTAACATACCCTAGAAATTAAATTTTAGAATCATGACTAAAAATATTTTAGTATTACAACATTATGATGCCAGCATCTTTACATCATGAGATTTTGTTAAAGCTATTCTAACATTGGATTTATGTCAAATTCCAAAAGGATTTTATAATAAATTCTAATTTCGAGAAGTTGATCAGACAGTTCACTTAAAATTCACTTAAGTACACTTAAAAAAACACTGCTGATTGAAGTACACCCAAAAGTTGAATTACTACAATAATATTTGGTTATAGGTAAATTAAAATTTTTGAACCAGTAAGTAAAACGATTAGCAATTATTTAAAAACATTATATTTGAATGTTTTGTCCATACAAGCGACTTTCAAAACCTTTATGAATTCATTCAAACAAAAAGGTGATCCCAAAAGGGTTATTTGACTGGCTCTTATTTGTATTCATTTGTTTGTCTCCTTTAGTGCCGGGTTGAACATTTTATTTATTTTGAGTTGTACTTAAATGGGTTCTCTATAAAACCAAATAAGGGTTCCACTCCACGGGTTGTCCAAAAAACGATGACGATTAGTATACATGGAACACAAAGAATACATCTACAAGGACAGCAGAATAACCTTTATGCTTGAATTTGGGTCCCACCTTGATTTGCATATTGCTGAGCAGCGTCTGACGGTTCAACAGCTGGTGGTACTGCAGCCCCCATCCCACCTCACCGGTGTAGCAGTGCTTGGGCATCGGGGGCAGGTTGCCGGGAGCTGGTCGGCACAGGTAATTCAAATCACTTGTACCCTCGGGTGACGAAGGGCCAATGCCAATGTATCCGGTGAAGTTGCTCAATCTTGCCCTGTAGTCTCCAATTCCATCTGGACCTTGTTAGAGCGTAGTGAAATGTGAGAACTGTTCATCAAATAGTGAGTAGCATAGTTGTCGTTTTGTAGTTCCCCACTCTTAGGTAAAATATAGCAATAGTCTACTAATAAAACACTCTGCTGCACACATTCTGTTTTTTTCCTATACTGTTAAAACATCAACCCAAATACGTCACCTACCTGTAAACAGTATCCTTTGTCCATAGGTTTGCGGGGCCTTTTCTTGAGTCATTGTTCTACACTCTTTTGCATCTGTTGAAGAAGTTAATACGAGCAGAGGAATAGTTCGACTGGACGCCCCGGGGAATGTGATCCCCCAGCGCGGCCAGGGTGCAGTATAGTCATGGGGTCAGAATCCTGTTGCCAGGGTGCGACTAATGGTTGTCACGGTATCAGTGCACTATTGCACTTCATGCGACTCTTAATGTGTTATAATAATTATGTGTGTGTGTGTCCAATTAATAATGTACATCTACACCCCTTAGATGCAGACTTTATAAGATACGTTGTCTGCCGGCAAATAAAATAATGATTCGAATATTACGGATTTGTAGGCTGATACAATTACATATAGTCTAGTATCGTTTTCCTTCTACTACCATTAACTAGTAATATGCTTTACTGTGTAGCCTATTACATTTCAAAAACGATTTTTTCTTATCTGTCGGCTAATCAATTCCTGCATTTCACCGATCAGTAGGCCTATATGTTGCGTGGGGGGTAAAGTAGGTAACATTTTTTTATACTATAAGGCCTGCCAGGTTTTATTATTATTAATTTATTATTTTTTATGAATACTTCGTGTATGGTGTTCGTGGATCACTTGTTATGTTTTCCGCGATCAGCGGTTACCCACTTAGCCAAAGTTTTTTTAGTTTTTGGCACTGCACAATTAAACGCTACGTGTTAGGCCAGTTCAAGCCACTGGGTGGCGACAAAGGACACCTCTCGGGCCACAATGCATTGTCCTCCGGCTCCATTTTTGTAAATGGACTCGCCCATGAGCCTCCCCTTGTGTCAGTCACCATGGTGGCATACAACAGAAAGCTGTGGCGGCAGAACCGTCGGCACTTCTAAAGCTATTAATAATGCGTTTCTAACGGTCGCCTTTGAAAGTGTGTAGGTTCATTACTCAAAATGGAAAAGCGACCGTTGTCAGGATAGCGTGGTACTTTTTTAATTGAACACGGATACATGGAATTGTGGTGTGACTAAAGCGAGAATGCTGAACATACACGGATCGGCTTTCTGTTTCGGCGTAGATAAAGGAGCCGTTTTCCCCTCGGAGTCGTTATAAATCGACAGATCCTGTTGTTTGGATTCTGCGTTTTTCAAGTTGAGCTTTTATACAAAGTTTTTTTTGTTTGTTTCGGTGGCAGCCTCCTGGTATCGGTTTGGGGACAGACGAAACCCCGAGGCTCACATTGTGGCCTGGCCGGGGGGGGACTAATTAACCATCTTCAAACCACCGGAGTTCTCTTATTAGAAAAAAAAACAAAGTGGGAACACGTATTGTGTCCGAATCTGTGACTATACAGACCTGTGAATATAGCGAATCACCACAAGGATAAGCAACTAAATTGTTTTACAATCGTCTCCAAAACAATGGCGTCTTATGTGGATAACAGCTTTCGTCAAGCTGTGATGATGAATCCGGCAGAGAGAACGCAACAGGTCGGTACTTAAAATATTTTATTAGCCTTTAGTAATGCTAATAGCGAGATGTTAGTTGGTGAATCTGGACAGTGACTGTGTGTTATCTAACGTTTCTCACCGCCACTCCTTTGACATCACATTCTTTCGGCGTTACTGTTGCCATTGGACATTGTTACGTAGGCTACTGTTGCCATTGGACATTGTTACGTAGGCTACTCTGGCTACATCCCGTTTAATCTGAATTAAGGAAGATAATCTCATGCTACTTAACAGAACAGGACCCGATAGCCACCCGGCTAGTTATGCCACCAACGGTTTTACCCCTGGCACTTCTAGAATAAAAAAAATGTTACCCGTATTGTACAATGTAAACATTCGACGGCTACATTGTTTCCCAGACAATGAATTTAACTACACATTTGCTATAATGTAAAACACGCAAACTTGAATTAAAACTGTGGTATAGGTCAACGTTTATTCAATAAACCGATTGACAATTTAGTTCGCATGGGCGCTTATACAATATTGTGGGTTTGACTTATAATTCATAGGCCTACACACAACTGTTTTCAATATCCCAGAAGTGACCTGAACATTACGGGTTTGGTCCTCTTATGCTAATCAGGTGTTGGCCTGTATGAACACATCCTACTGCATAGCCTGCTGCCACCCAAAAGAGTTGCATGTTATAGTTAGCAATCATGCATTTCAGTGGACCACTGCATTTGCCATTGCACGCATTAGCTAGATTATTTACTGTACATGTCAGCCATCAGGCAAATAGTTAAGCAACATAATGCATGTAAAAAGAGTCAAGAGAATCAATAGCAAACCAAGGTTCCTATTGTAGGCTCATACTGTCGTAACTGACATGGGACAAATAAAATCAAACGCACAGGTGGCTCAATGATCGCGTGCTAGTTGCCCGACACATCGCGTGCGTGATTCATTAAACATCTCATCCGTAGTGGTAGTACCGACCCGGTGTCAGATGCTAATGCATGAATGGGCAGCATGTCTCTCACTTCTCTCCATACTCGCTTATGAACAATGGGGAAGTTTCATAAGCACATGCCACACATCAGACACTGATATTAGCGTGCGACTGTCTCAGATGCTGTTGACACTAAACACCAACCAGGCCATCTGCCATGTTTACCCATTCTGCCATTGATATGCCAGCTATTTCCTATACACCGCAGTGGGCGGTCTGACATCGCGATGGAAGTCTCGTTATCCTGTTTCTATCGCACCCGGTTATCCCGATATGGGCGGTTGGATTCACATCATTCAAATTCACTCACATCAAATTGACCAGCGTTATTGTTTAGTAGAAACATAACTCAGTGTGCTTCTGTGAATAAAATAGTTATAAAAAAACAGTGTTGAACATATCATTTGAACCATGTCGGTTTGGATTTGTATCCTAACAGACTCGTAACTATTTAGTTATAACACTTAACTCTCGACTTAAAGCGCTTATAACTTGCATATTTGTTAGATCACTCGGGCACATTTGGAGAATTGTCAGCCATCAGTCATTTAAATATTCACCTTCTGGTAATGTAGGCCTGCACATTGATCAATTGACAGTGTTTATTCACCTAAAGATGGCAAGGCCTCTAGGGATTTGAAGAACTTTGGGACCTATGCTTTGGTTAACACCAGGTTTTGACTTGGGCACATTTTGTGCATGTATGATGCTATTTAAGACATTGCTTAACCATTGGCATGGTTGTCGTTTACTGGGCGACATTTAGATTTTGCATACCACTGTGGTTTTTGCTAGCCCAAATAAATGTTCAGTACTTTGCGGTGAATGGGTTAGATATGCAACCATGTGCACAGGCTATGAGTGTTCAACAATGCAGTATGTACACTGATAGGAAAGGCAAAAGCTGTTCTCATGGGCCACTTTCCCAAAAGTTATCTGCCTGTGTTTGCTGATGGATAAGATTAAATCCATAGAAGTGTAACAGTACATATTTTTTATTCATTAGATTTCTATTTGTTTGTTTGTATTCGATGTACAAAATTCAGGTAAATAACTTTTAAAATGAAAGAACATACCCAGAAGGCTGCTTTTTTAGCATGGGGTACTTTGTCCGTACGTGACGGGATTAGGAGCTTGCTGACTCTTCAGCTCCTTGTAATTGTTTAGGCAGGTGCAAAAAGCCAAAGGCCATGAACACAGTGGCACTCAGTCATTGTGACCTCTGGATGCTAGTGAGTCACATAGATGAAATGCCAGGTCGACCTCAGAGCTTAGACGGTGTCCTCGTCTGCTTGAGCTAGTCAAGAATTAAAATAGGAGTCAGGCTGTGACCATGCAGCGAGAAGGCAGTTGGTTGGAGACTGTGTGTGAGGCCCAGAACGACAGAGGGCGGAGGTTTGTTTCCCAATCTAGTGAACAGCATCCTGCACGGTGTGTGAAAGGAAAAGGGCCAGAATGCTTTTTTAACCCAGCTGGCAGGAAGGAAGGTTTGATGGCAAGAGAGAGAGCGAGTGAGAACTTTCAAAGTTACCCTGTTTGTGTGCTACGTGTTTTTGTGTGTGGTTTCTGTTTTTTTATCCTCTCTGTCTTATTTTGGTTACCGTGTCAGAACAGAAGCATGTGAAAGAAGCCTGATTGAGAAATGTCACAGCCTAGGTTTCAAATGACTTTTGTCTCGCGATTTCACAGGCTGTTAGCTTTCAGATTGCCCATAGAAAATATAGCTTAGATTATTTGTTAACAAGCTAACTGTTTACAAATGTCAGTTCATAAACACAAGATAAACTTCCCATGGCCCACTAACCATGTGGAAGGTTATTATTCAACTGAAAGTTGTGGCCAAGCTCTGGCATTATCTGACAACACACATCGTGGTTACACTTGCATGTTCATCAAGTTTTAAATACAGAGGGTACCCTTTTAAGGAGAATAAGTGGATTGGGGTACAATATGCCACTGTGAACCACACCAGAATGGAGCCCTATTATAGGCTAAGCCAGTCCAACGCCGCATTCTGTCTCTCAGGTCACAATGTCAACAGAGACAATAGACTGATGGAACTGTTCATTGTTATTTACACGTCATGTTTGGCCAGAGCTCATTAGAACATGTTAATGTATCGGTGTTGTGGTCTATTAAGAGAGTCCGAGTAAGAGTCAATTGATTGCCGTTCACATCATGTGAAGTATCACAGAGGCAGAGTGGGCAGCATTTCATTTTCACTTACAGATAGTAGCAACGGAAGACGGGCAAATGATACATTTGTATCCTCAATTAGTCTGGAATATGATGACATTGTGCGCCATGGTGCATGTGTTTGTCTGTGAGTAACTAAGCCTCAGTAGAAGGCCAGTGAGGTAGGCCTATTCTCTGGATTCAGATACACCACTCCCACTGTACACTTGTTTTTGTGTAACTTACAGTAGGAATTAACAGGAATAGTTAGGGATTAATAGGACTATATGGAATTTAACAGGAATGTATTGAAATTAATATAATTAACAGAACATGTTTTTCCACCTTGGATCATGCATTTAGCATTTCATAATCAGACAGAAATGTTTTACCTTATGATAATTAGACACAATTGCAAGTAATGAAATTCTTCCGATATAAATAAAAATAAACTTTTAATTACAAAGTTGACTCTTTACATGGGTTGATTTCACCGACAACAAAAGAAAGGCAATATTAAATGATGTGTTTCTAATGATCCATCATGTCCCACAAAAACCTGGAAACTGAAGGTCTAATGAGTAAAGCTTTAGTTGCCTTTCTCTCATGACTGCGTCTCGCTGGACCTCTTCTTTACTGTCACTTTTCAACCTGGTTTAGGATGATTTAATGTCATCCTCCAAAAGCCTCACATTTCAACCGATTCTCCACCCTTGTGTTGGTCAGCATGTGTTCTTTGGTGTGTGTGTGTTCCCTAACAGGGACCGTTGTGCTCTGAGGCGGCTGATATTGGTGGGATTTGGTGGAGGGAGGCAGGAGGAGAAATAGTCTTAAGATCCAGACAGTCCCTTTCACCTGGTGACTGGTGACATGCATTGCCACAACTCTATTGCCTCTCCATTCCAAAGCCCTGGCTTGGAACTGTTCTTTGCCAGATTGCCAAGAACCATGACATCATCTGGGCCAATGTGGCGAGATCCGAACAGTGTAGACACTACAGGCCGTGTTGATCTTAACACCGGACACGATGTTCTTACCAGTATGCTTTGGGTGAGATGGCAAAAAAGCTTACTTCTTTAATGAATTTCAGCAAAAAAAAACACAAATTCCCAGGCGATACTTTCCATGGTAAATTGTCAGTAAGAAGTGTGTAAATTTACCAAAAAGTTTCCAGCGATTTGCCTTCCTAGTCCTCAGTCGTGGCATTTCACTGCACATTAACCATTGGACTGCCAGTGAGGTATGTAGGACTGTCCCTACCTCTGTTAACATACTGGTTTTAATTATCCATGCATGGCAATCTGTCAGAAGTGAATTGTTTTGGAAATGTGTTTATTAACGGTAAGTTCAGCACCAATTGGTCTAATTTTTTAGCCAGTCGTATACAAAATAGTTTCTAAATCATCTACCGTGTCTGTGGGCCACTGATATAAGTTAGGTTTCTTCAGATTTTGCCTGCCATTCACTAACATGTAGACCTCAGCTTCATGCTCTTTCTTTTTTTAAATCTTTCTTTTTTTAAATTTTAAAAGCTTTATTTGTTGATGAAAGCAGCAGATTAAGCTGGAATATTCAACGTGGACTACATACAATGGACTGGATGTGAATCAGTAGGCAGTTGTTTCCAGCGCTTCAGCTGTGCCGTCTTTCATCGTGTTGTCTAATGCTTGTGTGTGTGTGTGTGTGTGTGTATGTTTGTGGATGGCTCACTCCTGGTAATGCTGTTGTACACTGGCTGCTTTGAAGTTCATCCAGGCTGCCTTCTCGCCTCTATCATTTTCCACAAGATAGTCCTGTGATCTGATTGTTCACGTCAGTTTCTAGTCGTGCTCACGCCGCTTTTTCGATCGCTCGTCCCATATCTGTCAGGCCCGGAACTTCAGATGGGTCTGAACATTTCTTTGGCCGTCATGCATTTGCCGGGGATGAGTCATCATCGTCGTCCGTGTCTCATGGTATGCTTTGTTCCTCATGCTAGCATGTTTTTAAAAGCGATGACAACACCTTCAGACGTGAGTCCATACCTCATACTATAGATGCAATTGTCCTTCACTGCGAAATGCAACGGTTCGTCCTGTCACAGAATGTTACACGCTTTGGGTAACTTCCATGTGGCCTTTGGCATTGTGCTCATGGTACCTTCTACTGGACCAGACAGGCAATATTGACATCTCTGCTTTTTTATTACATGGAGAGTCATGCTGTGTTTCGCACTGAATCTAATGCACCGCAGTATGGCACTTTGAAAAACAAACCAGCAACGGTACCAGTATGAAAATGAAAACCCTTTGAGTAAAAATTGCCTTTTTGGTGAAGGTTATAAATCCTTCTTGTCCTTGAACTGGCCAGGCACTAGGTGGATAAAACGGTGAGCGGATTATTTTTGCGATTCAAAGTCTGTGAATCCAACAGTACTAGAGTTTACAATACACAGGAAATGCTTGTGTACATGTTCATGAAATTGTACTGCGCAGGACAGGTTTTTTCAGCCATAACTTTTGCCCTATATCATCTAACGTGGTCACCTTATCCGTTTGCCATTTCTGGACCACCAGTAGTCAGTATTTTTTTCACTCATTGGCTCAGGAGGGATTGTGATTTACAGTAGCCATCCTAGCAATTTTACGCTCGTATTGTGCCTCTTGGTACCTCAGATGATCAATGTCTTTACAAACGCCAAGTCAAAATGCCTGTTTATTCATTATCCCTCAGCCTACTTGCCTGAACATGTATAATAATAGTATGTGTTTGAGCTAAAGCAGAACATCGATAAATATGTTTAGTCACCACCTCATTCAACAGTCCAGCTCAAGGCTCGCTGGCCCAGAGAAAGTAAGAAACAACTCTATCAGCACATTCAGCTTCCTGCTGACGGTATGATAAAGACATCTGATCTGGCATGTGAGTGACACTCGCATATCATTAATAGGTTTATGGCTTTATGCTCTTACTTTAAAACTGTAGGCACTAGATCTGTGGCAGTTACGTGTTACTTACTGATTATTATGATTTGGTATTATCTGCAAAACCTTAGAGTTGTTTCCTATATGGTGTTAGTCACATTCTTGTTTTGGGTTTGTGCTGATCTAACTTCTGAATGTAGCGTTCAATTTCCTTACCCATCTCGTGCAAAAAGCATGTATCCCTAATTTTTTAAATTTATCTTCACATTATGCTATCATGAGATTCTCAGACTTTTTGTCTGTAAAACATGTACTGATTATTTAACTTTTCATTATTTTAATTGGAGCTATGACAGTCAGTGCAATGTGTTTTTAATAATAACATCTAAATGAATTAAGGTTGGAATGAATCAAGAAGACTAAGCAGTTATTGTGTATTTGTCTGTGTAGGAATGGACATTCATTTTTATGTGCCTTTTACTTCGGTCCAATTTACTACCTGTCCTGTCCGCTTGGTTCCAGTGAGTTCTGAAAGAAACGGACAAACATTTTCCCAAGTGTCTTGCCTGTTAACGAATAGGGTGAAAATATTTTGCATCCGGCGTTTAGTCACATGTTTATTAATAAGAGAACAGGAACCATTCTAAAAGCTAATTATGTGGACGAGGCACTTTTGTTTTTGTACTTCGGCAAACATTTTTTTCAAATGTACGGGAAACCTGATCAATGCCTTATTATCGGCAGCTTAAAACGGAAACATCCAGTCTTTGTTTATTGTCATTTACAGTCAAGTTGTGGTGAGGAATCTGTCCCTGGATGGCCGCTACAGTGCATCACAGGGTTAATGGATATCTTTCTGGCATAGTGGAGGAGCTACTCCTTCCAAAAAATGAGACCTTAGCAAAAATACCATATGCTAACTTTGACTAATACCTTTGTCTGCTGTGCTAGGTGTGATTGCAACCCAATTAGCTGACTAATATCCCGTTATTAATGACTTGTGCCAAGCAAAAGTCCAGCACAGCTCTGTCTTAATGGATGCTAGAGTCAAAGGGAAAACCGCAATTGCAATGCTGCCAAACAAACATTTGTGTGTTTTGTGGAGGACAATGGGAACGATTAAAGAATAACAAAATCAGTTGCTTTCCAGTGTATTTATTTTTAATTGTCTTCAAAGTGCTGTCGTTATGTAGGTCATATTAGAACAAACTTTGCCTGACACTGTTATTTAGCAATGTTCCCATTGTTCCTGCTGCATTTATGGTTTTCCAGCGTTGTGTCTGTTGAATTGAACGTGTACGGTGTAGTTGTCCCTTGAGGCATTATCTGACCTGTGAGCTTGTCTCTCTTCTTACCATCTGAAAATATGCCTGTTTTTTGTGCCTGGCCCCATCTTACTCCAATTCTCCCTGGAATGCATGACAGTGTCTCGTCCCCCATCACCACTTTTCTGTGAATTACGACTGTGGTCGGACCTCCTCAAACTGCTCAAGCCGCAGCTACCAAATTGCCAACCTCACATTAGCTGGCGCCATTGTGCCTCTACAGCCCAGCTTATTACCGCATTTACTTCTCAGACAGAGACCTGACAACCGGACTGCCTGGGTCTTCTCGGCAGATGACGTGACATGCGTGTAATGACACCATCTCTAAGTCAACATGGTTTGGTTTTCACACGCCTTGCTGAGACGGCACTCATGACACCTTCTGCGGTGCTGGTAGCAGGAAGTGGAGAACGCTAATCACCCGAGGTGATGCCTCGTATTCAGCCTGATGTATAAATGAGTGTGATTCCTAAACAGAAATGTGTCCACCTTGTGTGTGTGCGTGGTTGAACTAGACCTGGCTAAATGACTCTGGCTTGGCTCAACCTTAAAACTGCTGTAAAATGTTTCTGCTGAGAACAAACATTTTATACGAACCATATTGTCATTGGTCGTGTTTAGGTCGTCTAGGCCAGTGGTTCCTAACTTTTTTAAGTTACAGAATTTCTATCTGCTCGGAGTACCCTCGATGTACCCATTCATGTTTATTTCACTAGTAAGCCTGCTGTCATTAGTGGTTTCAAGTACCCTGTGTGGAGAGGCCAAGGACCCCTGGTGGGAACGGCTGGTATAGGCCTGGGTGGTAACAACACAGAACTATTGCATTATGGTGCCGCAGCCAAAAATGTAGTCTGTCTTACATGATACCATTATAGTGGTGCTTTCCCCTAGCTGGGTAATTGACAATGTTGTTTCTTTTGAATCCCTGTGGTTGGAGTAGTTTCTGTTTCTACCGGCTGTTTCTACCGGCTGTTTCTGACAGGCTGTTTCTGACAGGCTGTTTCTGCCTGTAGGGCTCACTATTCTGCAAGGATGTCAACTGCTTCAATATGATGTCATCAGGTCATGCTATGTATCGGTGATCATGTGGTTAATATCCAGTATCTGTTTACTTTGCTTAGTCTCTTATATAAATACACTGTACAGGTACACTCACCAGCCACTTCATTAGGTACACCTTGCTAGTGCTGCATGGGAATGGGATGCCCTTTTGCCTTTAGTACTGCCATAATTCGTCGTGGTATAGATTCAACAAGGTGCTGGGAACAGTGCTCAGATTTTGGTCTGTATTGTCCGTACAGTTGCTGCAGATTTGTTAGCTGCATGTTCAAGGTACACATCTCCTGTTCCACCACATCCCACAGGTGCTCTATTGGATTGAGATCTGGTGACTGTGTGGAGGCATTTTGAGTACAGTGAACTCATTGTCATGTTCAAGAAACCAGTTTGAGACTGTGAGCTTTGTGACGTGGCTCGTTATCCTGCTGGACATGGCCATTAGATGATGGGTACACTGTGGTCATAATGGGATGAACGTGGTGGGCAAACAATACTCAGGTAGTAGGCTGTGGTGTTTGAATCAAGCTTAGTTGCTACTAAGTGTGACAAGAACATATTCTCCACCGTTACATGACCGCCACCAACCTGATTGAGACCAGGCAGGATTCATCCATGCTTTAATGGTGTTAGTGTTAGACATGTTCCTATTGTCTACCACTATGCCAGATTGTTAAATAGATGTTAAGAGAGCTGCATTTAGCGATACGTTGTTTTAATAAAATCAGGAATTTTCTGTTTTAGGCAGAGAGAATATGACAGGGGAACACTTTTCCTAAAGACAAATTGTGTCTGATTTGAATCTCTTAGGCAGCATTGGCACCTGAGGCATTGACGAGAGACCAGCCTGCAAATTCAGATGGGGGGTACATTTATTTTGCCTACTTTATGTATCCTATAAAATGTGATTTTGATTGTGGACACAGATTGTTGACTGCACACACAAATTCCTCGGTTTAATATGGAAATAAGTCACCTGTCCTCACTCAGGTTTATTCCCTGTGTTGTAGTAGAGTAGGTCCTTTGTTTTTCTTTATTGTTTTTCTTTATTGTCTGTGTTGGGCTTTAACACATCCGCTCTACACCAGGTGTATATATTCTTCATAAAGAAACATGACATTTAACACAACTCACCATGAATGCGCTATCGAAGCTCTTTAACACATGGTGCCGTTATATCCGTCGAAAAACCCACACTGGATTTCACATAACTGACCTCACAGCCGAGGTCAAGCATGTGGTGATAGTGTGATGTTTTGGGATTCTGTGTTGCCTCAGGATCTCAACCACTTGCACAGATTAAAGCAACCATGAATTCTGCTCTGTAATCTCCAGTCAAGAGACTGAGTTGGAGCATAACGAGGTCATTCTGCACGACGGCGCTCCAACACACACAAACGCAGTTTGAAATAAATTCTGAATTAAAAGCATAGATATCCCTAATAATGATCTAAACTGAAGTTTCAGGTTTCAAATACCAGGAACAAGATTTCCGACATACTGGTTTAAAAATAAATATCTGCATTGTTCAACCGATGTAGGTTGAGATGGAAGTGACTTTTGGTCATTTCACATTTTCAGGAACTTTGATTTGATTGTGACGCCGCTCTCGCAGCGTGTGCCAATGTCCCCTGCTGTACGCTGACCGGAAACAGACGGCGAGGCTATCTTTGGTCCGCCAAATCTGGCCTGCCACACTAAGTACCATTGTCTGACCGTAGGCCTATTTCAGCCTTAATCCGCTATGTCTAATGAACGTATGGTAGTTTTTACCAGGTCACCCACCAGCCACCACAGAGCTTATATCCAGGTCAGGCACAGGCTAGTGGTGGTGAGTCTGTTAAATGACTAATGGCATAGAGTAACCCAATTTGCAGGAAGACGTGCACTCTGTCAATTTCCTTTACGGTAGACGTAATGGATGGGGACAGGCGTCTGTTGGCCGGGGCTTTCTGGTCCATCCCATTAGGTAACTAAGGGCTTGTTTGAAGTGTAGCCTAATCCGCGCTTTGTTTGCTGTGGCTGAACAGCTCTGAATCCGTCATGTGGTCCCCGGGACATTTTGTTTTTAATTGAGTAATGTAAATTCATGGCGGAGGCTCACTTTGGGTCTTGAGTGTTGTAACCATGGCGAGCCCCGTTAGTGACTTATCCTCTGAACAGCACGGTGGCTTTTGTGTACGTCTGCAGTCTGGTTTGTCTATTCCCAATTTACATAAAAGCCCAGTAACGGAGTGCGTCTCCCTCAGCTCGCTTATGTCGCATAACATTCACATTAAAACATACTATTTATTCACTTCCTGCTTTTAGGGAAATGGTTTTCGTCCTCGCAATCAGCAGCGATCGATTTTCCGCTCGGCGTTAGATTTTCAGGGGAAAGAATGAGAACCTTGGATCATTCTGTTAATCGGGACGTTATTTGATTGTAATTGGAGGGAAAGACGTGGGTCAGTCATGCGTGCCTCCTTAGAGGCCTGACGAGAACGTGTGGGCCCAATACAACGGGCTCCTGTTGAAACCAAAGCCAGCTGTCAAAAACCATTACGATTAGGGCAATTACAGTGTTGACACGTGGGTTGTAGCTATTTCATTCAACTACAAATAAGTCATTGTACTCTTGCCAAACAGTACAGAGCATAAAGCCTGGAACCTGTGGAGCTTAACCCCTTGGACAAAGAGAATACATTAAAGTTGCCATTCTTTTATTGTTATAAATCCCGTAGGCTGTGTGTGTGGTGCCTATGCTTACCTATGTGAATGTGAGTCCTGCCAGATGACAATAGGGAAATGTAGTCCGTCATGTCTCTTTTGTTAAATAACATCCTCAGGATGTTGCTCTAAATATCTACTGTCTGTAGTCGGCCCCGGGGCCATGGGCGGGGCTGGAGGGTTACTTTGTAAACAGGAAGTGCTGGACTAAAAATCTAGTCTAGCTGGGTTTTACATTTTTCAAAGAAGGCTTTTATCTGAACACCTGCTTAGTGATTTAAATTGCCGTATTCCGTCCAACATACTGCAAAGTTATTGCTTAGCAGCACTTTGGTTTTTGATAGCCAAGCCTACATTGCACTCAAGATGTAGCATATGCTTTCATTTATTGTGGCATTAGTAGTATGGACCATTTTACACTGACACCGATAGAGCGGTGAGGGATTTGACTCCGTAATCCTTGGACTGTTAAAGCAATGCAGGTGGATGTTGTGTGCTAGCTAACACGTGCTGGTCTCTGCTCTGCTGTCAAATCTCTGGTAACATGTGTCCATGCACATGTCACCCCTAGATGTCAGAGCTCCTGTTGAAATACACATATGGCAGGTGACCGGGGAAACTAACCTCCGGTATGACAACTGACAGGTCTCTCCACTGATGAGGAGTCCCAATGTCATTGGTATAGTTTGTTCATGAGATTGGCGTGTGACTATATGTATCTATATGACTATATGAGGCGTGTAAAAGCAGAGTTATGGCAGAGAAACACGTGTGCGTGACTAAGAATTATTGGAATGTCGAGTTTTGTCTTCCCTCTTTTTGTCAGGAGGAAAACTGCTGTTTTTCTTTACTCAATGGCAATGCTTGCATTTTTCTCTTGAAGTTTTCCTTTTAAAAATGTAAGGCTTAGGGCACAGTGCAGAGGCAAGCACTAACTCTGGTCATATGTCCTCAGAGTTTGCAGCCTGTTATATATGCAAGCTCCGCCTTCTTCATTGAGGCAACCGATCACATGACTTCCGACTTGTTGAGGAATTTGTTGCCCCGACAAGATGCCTGACAAAAAAACCAGCCTGCTGCTCAGTCGAGCTACATGTTATAAAGGATATCGATCACAATACAATATGAAGCCTCTCTGCCAGTGAAACCCATCAACAAGATGAAAGAACAGCTTGCCTCTTGTCCGTCTCAAGATGCCACAATTTTCCACTTCCATGTCGCCGAAACGGGGAGAACTTTGATGCCCCTGGGGGGCGAATGTGTTCCCCTTAACGAAGTCATGCCTGTATAACAAAAATGTTTTGGCAGGTTTGATCTCTAGCAACTGTACAATAGAGTATGGGCATTGATTATTGGATTCCATAAATACCTAAGTGGAAGCTGGGAGGTGTACACTGTAAACGGGTTGAGATTTAATGGCCACAGTGTACAATCCCTGTGGAGCCCACACCTGGCTCACTCCTAATTCCCCATGTCAATTAGTTTGGTTCCCTTAAGGACCATGACCCATGCCATGCTTGTAGAACTTAATTGGACAAGAGTTTAAAAGCAATCTTTGTGTGGTCAGATCCAATATGAACGTGCTGTATTGATTGTATAAAGCTGGCTATTCTGAGGGGAGGTATGTATAGGCTGTAATTACCATTTTCCAAATATGGTATGCATTGTTATTGTCAGTATTCTCACTATTATATGTACACTATGGAATAAATTGTTCATTTTAAATGGACTTTGGAGCTGCAGTATTGAAATGGATCTACACACAATTGTAGAAGTACATGGATTAGTGTACAAATCTTAAGTGTACTAATTGCGGTGTCTTCACCAACTCCGTTAGGACAATTCTGTCAAAGAGTCAAATATCTATTAAGATATCACAGGTCTTTCTGAAATAAATAGAATCGATACAATGATACATATTATTTCCCTCTGTGAAGTATTGAATGTTTAGCGTGGAAACAACAATAAAGACTAAGGCAGCTGTTTTGAATGCCTGCAGCTAGCACCCGGTATCCCAAAACAGTTTTCTCCTAGGAAGCTAAGCAGGTGTGGTGATGGTCGGTCCCTGGATGGGAGACCAGATGCTGCTGAAGTGGTGTTGGAGGGCCGAAATGGGCCATTAATAGGTATGGTTGATGTATGATACCACAAGGTGTTGCCTGATTGGGATTCCATTTTTTATTACTATTGTATTTTTAGAATGTATTTCACTCCGGTCCATGGTGGAAATCTAAATTGATTTGCTTTTTTTACCTTTGTTATTGAATATTTGTTGTCAGTTTACCTGTAACTACTGAATGGGTAACAGCAAAAAGCTCTATAGCTATTGGAGACTTTTGATTGCAATGTTAAAATTTGTCTAGAAATTTCATTTCTTAATATGCTGTTTATATCAAGATAAAGTCAGCCACAACCATGATAAAAAATAAATCTATATTTATGGTAGGCTACAGTCTGCTTAAAAAAAAATCCAATTCAGTTTATGTAATAAGATGGAGAATAAGATATCAATGACATTTCAGTCTGGCACATGCACTGCAAACTACTGCAAAAAAGAATAATTTCAATTATTTGATAATTAATTCATATTCACTTAATTTTGGTCAGGATTATCATGAACTATTTGTTCTTTATGAGCGGTCACCTAATATGTGACAATTACCCTGCATCTCTTTAAACATTTTTATTTGGCTGTTTCTTAAACTGAATTTAACGGTTTAAAGACTGAGCGGAAGGTTCCTTTATGTCTGAGTTGTTCTATCCATACTGGTGTCATTGAACGTCTACGCTGTTGTCGTCAGCAGTTCCTGTTCTGACGTGAGTGACCAAGTCTTACATTTTGTCATGGTGGGATGGTATCTTTTGTAAGACTAGATCTGGCTGGTGAGACGCTAGTTAGAGCAATCTCTGTTAGTTAGAAATGTGAGTCAGAGTTTGACGAGAGTCGTGACGATTACCGGCGTTGGGAAACTCTGATCATAATCCTTGTGTCGTATGAATGTGATAACTGTGACTGAATAATGGACTGAATACTGGACTGAATTATGGCCTTCTAAAGCTACGTTTCATTAAGACTCTAGAGGTGAATTGTTTGTGTTGTATTCTAGTTCACAGGTTTTGATTAGCTTATTCACATTGCGTTTTCTTTGAGATTGCCATGTCTAACCATGTTTACTTAATTGCCATCCACAGATGGTCTGCACACAACTTCCCCTGCGTATGTAGTGCTAATTAGATAACTGTTGTTCCTGCATCAACGTTGCTTAGCTAATGTTGTGTGGATAATTATAAAATAACACCAGATTGAGTGCCTGCAGGCTAGCTACTGCTCGTTTGCAGGTTACCTCGTTCACACCCACGCAACTATATCAGCGCTACAGTGTCTAATTTGCTCAGTGCATCATACAGGACCAGTAGCCATTACCATGTTCAAGTCAAAGGAGCACATCTGTTATGGTGTTTAAGTGAAGCTACCAATCGACAATACTCTACCTATCTTTTGAATAACAAGAATTTGTTTTTTTAGATAATGTCTGTTGTGCCAAACTCAAACATACAAAGAAGGATTTGCAATTCGTTAGGCTTATAGCTTGGTTTTTTACATAGTCAACACATTACATAATCACTGTTCATATTAATTATAATAATGATCGAACTTTAAGCGGGCGCGGTCCCATTCCGCTCCATGAAACATGGGTGCCCCAAGTTGGGGAGCGCCCCCCGTCTTGAGAACCCTTGCTGTGTGGAACTGATCTGAGACCCAGGATTTTATTCGGTTAAAGAATTTTCTTTCTGGTTGTTGATTCACGTCGACTTCACTTCATTGCGGACACCCCATTCTTTCTGAATACATATTCACATTCTCATTTATAGCCTCTATCTATCTATCTATCTATCTGAAAGTTTAACAGATGTATGTTTTTGTAAAATCAGTTTGCATAGGCTTGTTTAACTTTGCAATCAGTGGTTCTTGTTCGGCATACATTTTAAAGTAACAATCATAGAATTGTTGCCGCTTGTGTTCTTGTGGATCTAATCTCATATTCAGTGATGGGTTCACAAGCTGCATTATTCAGTATGGACTTAATGTTCTCCGGGTTTGCTGCTTTTTTCATGCTCCATTTTCTCATCCTAATGACAAGCTGTTTCAGGTTGTTTTTTTTCTTCTTTTTAACTTGAACATTTTGACATATTTTTTTTAGATGAAAGTAAAATGAGCCTGTCATCTGTTTTGGTTTCAGCCCCACACTCCAGCTACCTAAAAACTACCAGCCCCACACTCACTACCAGCCCCACACTCCAGCTACACTCACTACCAGCCCCACACTCACTACCAGCCCCACACTCACTACCAGCCCCACACTCACTACCAGCCCCACACTCCAGCTAGCTATAAACCTATTGGCTATAAATAATCACACCATTTCAGTTTCCACACATTTCACACCAAATAATTTTTTTTCTAGATATTTGTTCAATCTGTTAGGAGGTTGGTAGTGAATTGCAGGCCTCTTTATGAAAGGCCGCTGGTTTTAATCCCCAATTTGGTGAACAATCGGTTGTTCTTTGACACTTTATTACTCTCGCTCGTTCCTGAAATAAAATCCTGAAAATGTATTTTCGTTGAACTGCCCCACATTTATTTTTATATTATACTAAGGATCCACACCAAGCATAGGTAAACATACTCATGAATAATGCATACATGTTTATTTATTTAATTCATTATGTAGAGGATATCAGTTACTCGTTTTCTTTTTTACCCACAAGGGCCTTTAGCTTGAGGTAGACTATTTAGCTTGTACAGCAATATGCTTTTTATGGCAGTTTTCATTGATAATTTGACTTAAATAGCTGCTCTATCTGTGTCACCTATCCGTGTATGGCACTTTATTTAGTCTAATAATAGTCTCTGTTTACTATAGCGTTTGCTATTTGTGATATTATTGTTGATACATTACATATTTGGATCTTTATATTTTCTTGTAATTTTGCTATTTGTTGTTTTTGGTTAATTAAATAATGACTCATGTCAAAATGAAATGAATAAAACAACAGTTAATATCGATTTCCCCAATATTAAGTAAAATGTTTTTTTTTAAGAATACGCACACAACTGCATGTTATTACAGCAGAACCAGCAGCATTTGGCACAACTCTTTCCTCATTTGATGTTCCTCCTATCCCCTGGTTGTCATCCGGATGATGACGGGGAGTGGGGGGGCTATTATGCTGACACCTTAACATCAGAAGTGTCTCTCCATCCGATTCTTAAATCGGGTTCTTACCATATGAATAATGAATGAGCCTTGTTGATAATTGCAAAGCTTCTCCGGTAATTTATTAGACACTTCAAGGGCCAGTACCATCCAATTATCCGGATATTTTGAGTCCCATTTAGAGTTGAAGACTTCAAGAGTTTTCTTATGCTTTAAACAGCCCCCTGAATTATTGTTTAAAGTTTCATTCGGTTTTGAGGGCTGTGCCTACGAGGGCTGCGCCTTCGAGGGTTAAAAATTAAGAAATTAAGAAATGCGACTAGTAATCCCAAGTGTGATCCACTTATTGTAGCAGAGCATACAACCTATTTGCATATTTGCATCCCTGAAGAATCTCAGTGCACTTTTGTTCTTAAATGCTTTCGCCCGGCAGCTCACACGGAGGATGTTAAGCTCATTCACATGCCTCTGTAATTCCTTGTACCCAACATGCCCTCCACTCCCACGAGGAACACAAACATCCAATGCCAGCGATGAAGTACCCTCGAAATAAGCTGTTAGCATTATTGGACTGTCTCCAGTTCCATGGCACAATATGCTGTTTGTCCCCTATGTCCGGTATGCCTTAGTACACTGTTACCCCAGTTAGTAACGTCACCCCAGTTAGTAACGTCACCCCAGTTAGTAACGTCACCCCAGTTAGTAACGTTACCCCAGTTAGTAACGTTACCCCAGTTAGTAATGTTACCCCAGTTAGTAATGTTACCCCAGTTTGTAATGTTACCCCAGTTAGTAACGTCACCCCAGTTAGTAACGTCACCCCAGTTAGTAACGTCACCCCAGTTAGTAATGTTACCCCAGTTAGTAATGTTACCCCAGTTAGTAATGTTACCCCAGTTAGTAACGTCACCCCAGTTAGTAACGTCACCCCAGTTAGTAACGTCACCCCAGTTAGTAACGTCACCCCAGTTAGTAACGTCACCCCAGTTAGTAACGTCACCCCAGTTAGTAACGTCACCCCAGTTAGTAACTTTACCTCAGTTAGTAACGTCACCCCAGTTAGTAACGTTACCCCAGTTAGTAACGTCACCCCAGTTAGTAACGTCACCCCAGTTAGTAACGTGACCCCAGTGACTAACGTGACCCCAGCTAGTAATGTTACCCCAGCTACCCCAGGTGGCAGTACTCTTTGTTACTCTGTTTTCTCAGTCTGTGAGTCTTAGCTGGCACAACAACCCTAATGCTTTACCAAAATACTTAGCGCTTTGTGGTTCATGTGCTTTTTGGCTAATCATTTAAGGACGGCACCAGGGGGAAATGAGTGTTGCCCCACACCAACATTCTTGCCAATGTGTTGAGCACATGAAAAGAGACAGTTGGCTATCTGTTATTCGGGACTCCCACTGATGGTGTGCAACATCCATTCCTCTGTGACCTTGCTCTTCTACATAAAGGCTTCACCTGCTGCCTCTTACACCCGGCAACGGATAAAAATACCCACCCCCCACATAAGTCTGTTCCCCGTTCCCTCACTTTGTGTCAATAGAGATTCAAGGACAGCAGCCCAGCTCAATCCCCCCACACACACACACACTCACTCACTGTGTGCTCTAATGAAGTTGCTTTCTACAACCACATGCACGCACACACACACACACACACACACACACACACACACACACACACACACACATTTGCACCAGCATTGTGCATCATGTACCTGCCCTCCTTCCTGCCTGAGGTGTGGTTGTCTTCTGCAACATGTTGGATGGAACTGCTATCCTTGCTGTTTTGAATGGGCTGGAGGCCTCGTGAGTCCTGCTTGGTACCCAGTGACAGACGGGCCGGGCAGTGTTTGTGCTGACAGTAAAAACCCACTACATTTACACATACTGCAATACAGGACAACAGGGCTCTAGTGACCTTCACGTCTCTCTCAGTCTGGCTGGCTGGTTGTCTCTCGCGTTGTCTCTTTCTCGCACTTTCTGTTCCTCTCTCTCTTTCTCTCTCTCTTTCACTCTCTCTTTCTCCACCGCTTTGTCTCTCTCTCGGTGCGTCTCCATTTAGCTCTGTGTATTCGTCCTCTCAAACACCACAGAGATGGATGGTCATCCTTCATCAACCGATTAAGATGTCTGTCCCTCTAAATTTACTGAAATTAAAAGGCAGTATCCATGCCGCCACTTTTTGGCCAATAGAGACCCCTCTTTCATTCTGTGTTATGCAGAATCTGCTCCCCAGTCTTCTGCCCTTTGCTGAAACAAAATGCTGATTACATGAAGTTCCATAAACCCAGCGGCTGGCCTGCCTGGGATGCTTAACAGGTTTAGTTATGGTCGATGCCTGGATGGTAGACCAGGTGCTTCTGGAGGTGGCATTGGTGGATAAAATGCCAACGCTCCAGGGTAATGAGGCGGACGTTGCCATTCATAGGATGCTGTGTTTAGATGGGATGATGAACTGATATCTTTGCTCTGCGATCACTAACGATTGTATCAGCGTTAACACAAATCCTGTGATCATGTCTTAGCTACACTTCCAGTATGGCCGTCATATTGTCATTGTAACCTTATCATCCACAGTCAGTTGGCTCAATTGTCCATTTTTCGATAGAATTGAAAAGTAACTAATATATTTATGTTGTTGAAAATACTTGCATGTATTTTAGCTATTAATTTTACTCTTTTGCCAAATGGCAAAATGTAAATATCTGAGCCACACCTTGGATTCTATTTCAGCCTGTTGAAAATATGTACCAAATTTAAAGCAGGATAATTTTTTGAATATGCCTTAGAAAAAGCATGGATATAACGTTCACAGAAACCGTTGCTTTTTTCCCTCTAATGTCCGCGTCTGACCCGAAGCAAGGCATTTGACTAGCACGGCTCATTTTGATAATCTCCATAGGCAGAGAATGGCAGAGAATAATACGACGTACTGTACCCGTTTGACAGGGAGTGTTTCTGTACAGATCCGTCAGACATCCAGTTATAACTGACGCTCGCCCCAGAGGCCTCTACCCCTGGGCCGGCATTTCAAACATTCTGGAGGTTAGCGAGCGTTAGGGGGACTTGTGCCTTTGTTGTTTCTGTGGACCGTGAAACATTAGCCTGGTAGTGTCATCAGAGGAATGCTGGCCACATGCTGACACATGAGATGGCTCCTGTACTGCCAACGGTGCCAGAATCAAATACTCTGTGTTTGGTGGGAGGGATGAACAGGTAGAAACCGATGAAGGGAAATGGCTGCCACTGGACAGATGACTGTGGGCTCATCTTCTGTTATTCCTCACTGGGATCATCACGTTGAACTCTGACCCCACTGCACAAGACTCATTGCCCACCATTAAAAAAATTGTATTTTTCTAGTTTGTTATCCTACGGGAAGGTATGGAGAAAACATTATCCTCGACCGGTGACAAGTGAGCGATTGTTGTGAATCTAGGTCGGCTCGGCTCCGACTCGCAGGGGAGTAAATTGTGCTTTTCACAGCTTTTCCCTCGAAATAGAACCACAACAAATCCTCACGTTGCCTCAGATTAAATGTGAATTTCTTGATGCGCCTGTCTCCCGGTGCTCGGGGACACATCGGAATCGTAAGACGAAGACGTGCTAATGACCTGACTGACACGTGTGTGTGTGTACCTGATGGATGTGTGTGGAGAGCAGACCGTTTGGATATCAAATAATGACAAGCTTAAGCTGCTGCTGTTGAGCGAACGACTGTGCTTATCACAGCAGTACAGTTTCACTTAACAACCACAGACCTGGTATTATTGATTTACTTCCCTCTGGACGGTCAACGCGCCCATTGAAATGCTCATAATACACACTCGAGGTAGTTTATATGGCCAAATTACATTTTAGCATTTGAAAACTGAAAACCATTTCTATTCACCAGAACCATCAATCCCATGACAGCAAAAATGTTATGCTTGACTAATTCTCATAAATTAATCCCTTTATTTGATCATATACAAACAAGGCAAGGGTATATGTCGCAGGTCAATTTTGTTATTTATATCACACAAACTCTATATACTATACTATATTAGGTCTAGCTGTTTTTTATCATTGTTCTAAGTCTAATTGCTCACATTCACTCCCTTTCATATAGAATTCATACCGGTATTGACTGACCGGAGCAAGCTACTCTACTCTTTGAGTCTCCTGATTAAGGCAACCTTTCCCTGTGTGGCATCTGAGTCTATATACACATTTATACATATGTGTATATATATATGAACACAGATGAGCTATTCCGCTTCGGTGTTGATGAGGTTGTGTGAGTCTCTAACAGGGGGGAAAGTAACCTGTAAAATGCCCAGAAGCTGGGTGGATGATCCCATGGGCCCGACTAATCCTGTGCCACAAAATAGCCTGTCTCTTACTAGCTTAAGCCAACAGTGTTTGAGTAAGTCTTGGTCAGTGTGGTTGTCCCCATAAGGTGGCCCAACCTTAAATATGTGGTTAATCTACAGCAGGCTATAGGCCACCAGGTTCTGTCACGTGCCGATGTTTGTCCGTGAGGATGGCAGACATATATGCTCTGTAATAATGTTCCAATAAGGTTTATTATTCATAATTATGTCTCTCTTAAAAATGTATTAATGTGTTCTGTAAGGGTTAAAGCGTTACATACATTTGACAAAAATGAATGGCGTCACGTAGCCAACTCCAGCCTGTGGGCTTTCTGTTGTCAGGCATTGGTCGTGAGTGTGATAAGATTCAGGACAGTTTGCATTCACACGGATCCAAATGAATAAACCCAAATGGTCATTAAGGCCACAGAATGGGCTGGACAATGAAAGGTTCCTATCGTCTATGCAGACACCTCAGTGGTCTCCAGATAAGAGGATTGGAGCCCAGTTTAGAATTTCAATGACTTTCTGTTGTCCTAGAATCCCTTTTTATTGAAAGGGAAAGAGAGTGATTTGAGTCCAAGCGGACAGTTGTCGGCTGGAATGGTTACAGTTCGTATTGAAAACATTGTGAATTATTCAATCTCTAATTAAGGTCTAGTGTACCAGATGATAATGTCATTTGCCCAGTTCTCCTCCGAACGCGGGTGGACGTGCTCGGTTTGGCTAAGCATCGCCACTTCCTCCTTTAACTCACCCGGCCCCACTGATTGTAATTTAGCTCAACAAGCTGGCCCAGCGCCCCTCGTTCTGTATCCTCTTCTCCCCATTGGATAACACAACAACCCATAGAGGACAAACAGGCCGTGTTTGCCCCCCCGCCCCGTGTCCTGATAGGCTAACTATCCTAGGTATTTAGTGTGGCACAGTGCAACTGTCTGACTCGGACCCGAGGATTTGAGTGCAACATTACGTCCCACTGATATTCGGCGTTGGCTTTTGTCATGGTGACAGTCAGGAAGTGGGTGCTTTGGTATCAGAGCCAAACCCTCTAAAATACTAACCTATCTGGTAGGGGTGGGCGATATGGGAAAAATATCATATCACGATTTTTTCAGGAAAAATCACGATTCACGATTTTATCACGATTCTTTTTCATGTTGCTTTTTAAGACTATTTTGCTAATTACTGAGCTGCAATACAAGCAAATTATATCTCCATTTAAAGAATATAGCGTTACAAGGTAACAAAACATAAAAGGGGAAAAAAAATTAAAGTAGCATATTTTAATCACGTGTATATTTAAAGGAAGTGCAATGGTGCAAAGAAGCACCTTCATTCTCATCCGCAGCTTCACCATCCATTCACTGTGTAACCTGCCATCCATCTACAGCATCAGATGATCTACTGTGTTATCATCCTGAATTAAATGAATTGTGAATTATGCAGTAAAACATTTTACTAAAATAGTATGTAGCCTATTTATTGTCTTATGTAGCCATACAATACAAAATTAAAACCATGATTTTAAAATGCCCAGGCTATGATATTTAAATTTCTAAAGATCGAATAAATTAAAATCAATCAAACTGTATGTCCTATTTTGATGTAATAAATGCTAAAACATTTTAGATCACAAGCGACGCGCAATCAAATGATTTGCGCATGATTGGCCGTATATATTGCAACACAGACTGTTGAAATAAAAACATTAGGCTACAGTGTATAATTTGATCATTTACATTTGTAAAAGGTATTATAGTAATTACAGCCCAGTAACTAAGGCACTATAGACAATGAAACACGTATTTTACAACACAGTTTGTATATTGGTCACGGTCGGGTATATTCTGCTGTTACCCGGTAGATACATTAATCAATTTCGTTTTATATTTTCGTTCTGTTTATTTAGTAAAATATATATTTCTTTATAAACGTAGGCCTACCTCTTTTTTCTAGTTCATTCAAATTCAACCAAGCCAATCAATCTATTATCTATGTATATCTCGCAGCTTTTGTCTGCCTGAGCAGGACACGCATACTAACCGGTTGCACTGCGCAGAGTGTTCATTAGTGATGTTATGAGTGCACATGAGACCGCAGCAAATTAATCGGTTACATATATCCAGTTTCATATAGATCGGACCAAAACGCGTCAAGTTTCATGTAGACCAGACCAAAACGCGTCAAGTTTCATGTAGACCAGACCAAAACGCATCCAGTTTTATATAGACCAGACCAAAACGGATCCAGTTTCATATAGACCAGACCAAAACGGTGTCCAATATAGATCGGACCAAAACGAGATCAGACCAAAACGCATCCAGTTTCTGAAAACGGGACAAGGTAAAATGCACGTATTTAGGAAAAGTCATGGAAGAACGAGGCTGTAGCTTTTCAACATTATATATTTATTTTAATTACTAACTGCAACGCCCGCGGGCATGGGCTGTTGGCGCTTCTAGTGTTAACACACTGACATCTAGCGCACCGCGCATTGCATGTTGATACGTAGCTGAAAAAACGCCATAGATCTGCATCTAATTGAACGTGCACTGGAGCGCGATTCTACGATATTTCCGAAAAAGTGAATCGTGGAGACATTTTAATCGTCCACGATTAAATATCGTCATATCGCACACCCCTACTATCTGGTACTTCAAATGTGCTAAATGGGTAGCGTGATGCAAGCGGCCTCCTTTGAAATCCTAAGTAAAGCCTGGATTCCTGGAAGGATCACCTGTGACGGGAAGCCCAGGAATCTGACCTGGAATTTACAGTTGATGGCAGCGGAGAGACGTTTTCAGTAGTTTGGGGGGCATTGACCCTCCCCGTTTAAAATGTGTCCAACATAGACTGGCTGTATGTGAAATGCTTGTGTAGTAGCTTACGGTGAACAGGGAAGTTCATATCAGACGGACGTCACCAAGCCCTGGATGACATGTTGTTGTTACAGACTTGTGTTTTGCACAACCAGGTTAGCATTCATTTTGTAAGACGAGACGTTTCCTGAAGGCAAATGCTTTTTACACAATATTCCCTTACCTCAGAATCATATCGCTGATTGTGATTTGATACGCTTTATCAGTGATGTGATTAAACCTAGTGTCTGAACAATAGGTTACATTGTGCCAAAAACCAACAAACATGCTTCTTGTTATTGTTACTTTAGTCCAAGTGTTCAGAATTGACCCTGTAATTTGTGCCTGTCATTTTCATGACATTGACCGGCATACTTTACTCTCTATATTTCTACTGTAACATGGGATGGAGTTCAGTTGAAGACATTTTATTTTTGACTAATCAAGATATCTTTCATGTGATTATTCTGCGGTCGACCCAGAACATTTTCAAATTTCCAATCTTCTAATCCGAAAATGAGCATGGGGCGCGAGAGAGTGAGTGGAAAAATGGGGTTCACTGCATTCCTTCCGCGGAGAGATCTCTGGAGCCAATGTGAAATATTTGAGACAGAAGCCACAATTGATGGTTCGGCATGTGTGTCCGTCTCAGTGGAGCTCCCTAGCTGCATGGCAGTACTGCGGTCTGCTGTGTGACATCACAGAGCCAGGGTATGAAAAAACAGACGCTACAGTGCCACCTCCTGGTCATTCTTGGCACTGTCTACTTCTGTGTACGGCAGAGACATTACAGCCAGGCATTTCTATGAATTGGGCCAATCAGACCTGATGTGAACATCTAATGTGATTGGTTAAAGGAGCAGTTACTGGTGTTCTGACCCCTTATTATCGTCTTTCCCTGATTTGTGTAGGTAGCTTTCTCATTTAAATAAGTCAGATCAATCTTGTGACCCTAACACTGCCCCCAAATCCCAACATGGGATTAGGCGTAATGTAGGAAGGGGAAGAGGGCCTTGCTGTCTCTAGTGAATTAGCATGTTCACTGTTCATTCTACATGGCCGGTTATAAGGCTAGCTACTCTTTGGCAGCATTTGTCGTGCTTAAAGGGATACTTCAGAGTTTGGTAACGAGGCTCTGTGTCGACTTCAGAATGACAGTCAGGTGAATGTGTTGGTACCATTTGTGTCCATCTGCAATGCTGTGTGTTCATTAGGAAGGAAATGACGAGTTATCTGATGAGCCAGCGCTAACTGGCATTAGCACATTCTCTGGAACTCAACAGGAACAGTCAGCATGACTTGGTCATTGCATTTAGTGACTTCACAACGGCACTTAGTAATTTCACAAATGTCTGGTGGCACAGTTGTGGTAACTTCACACTGCGATGTTAATTCTGGTATCTCTTAATTAAATCTGATGCCTTGTTAATGACTCTGTAGTTCCGTTCATGTATGTTACTAACTTACTATACGTCACTTCGTCTTCTTTTGGTGTTATTTCTTTTATGTACGCATGTATACGCTTGCTCTGTTTTATTTCCAATTGTTCTTGTCCACTAGATGGCGCCAGAACCATGTCACTTTTAATGCAGTACGGTGTGAAGTACCACACAGTTTACAAAACAGAGCAGAACAGAACAGGCTTTAATTATTCAGCTGAACGTACTGTGTGATGTCACTGTAAGGCGAGGTAACCCAGTCTATGGAGCTTTACAGATAGTGTACCAACCTAGTGTACTTTGGTTCTGGACAGGGTGCTGTGGGGCATCGCATATATTTTATATTTTGTACATCTAGTTATGGTCGTTCTATCGCTGTGAACCTATTTTTCAGATTGCTTAAAAAACAACGTGGAAGTATAGCATTGGGTTTTAGGATGATACTTCATGCTTTTGAAGGGAGTAAAGTTGGTACTCAAGCTTCATAATACTTTAACAAAAGAACTCTCCCATTTCCCAACCAATTTGACCTCCAACCTGGACCAGTTCAATCTGGTCGACCACACCATTCCTCCTCTGTGTGTCAGAGGGGGTCAGCTGACAAAGTTCAGACAAATGAAGGCAAGCACCGCCCGTCCTGTTTTCTTTGTTGGTCTTTAAGAGTAAATCTCACTGGGGTGTATTATGTTACCCATGGATTGGCAATGATGCATCTTTGTTCACTAGTTGTGTCATTACCACTCCATCTTTTCCTTCCATGTATCAGAATGTTGCAATTGGCAAATGCATCATCTTTAATAGTAGACAGATGGACAGATGAGCATACCGAGGGACGGTCTGAGTTTGAGACAGACAGAGAGACAGACAGACAGACAGACAGACAGAGAGACAGACAGACAGAGAGTGAGAGATGGTTGGGGAGGCAGAGCAAGAAAGATGAGCAAGCAGACAAAGAAAGAAAGAGAGAGGAAAAGAAAGAGAGAGAAAAAGAGAGAGACTGTCTGACAGGCAGAGAAAAGTACGGGCGGACAGCGATGGCCAGATGGGCTAAGAGAGACGGGCAGCCGGGCTAAGAGAGACGGGCAGCCGGGCTAAGAGAGACGGGCAGCCGGGCTAAGAGAGACGGGCAGCCGGGCTAAGAGAGACGGGCAGCCGGGCTAAGAGAGACGGGCAGACGGGCTAAGAGAGACGGGCAGACGGGCTAAGAGAGACGGGCAGACGGGCTAAGAGAGACGGGCAGACGGGCTAAGGGAGACGGGCAGACGGGCTAAGAGAGACGGGCAGACGGGCTAAGAGAGACGGGCAGACGGGCTAAGAGAGACGGGCAGACGGGCTAAGAGAGACGGGCAGACGGGCTAAGAGAGACGGGCAGACGGGCTAAGAGAGACGGGCAGATGGGCTAAGAGAGACGGGCAGACGGGCTAAGAGAGGCGGGCAGACGGGCTAAGAGAGGCAGGCAGACGGGCTAAGAGAGGCAGGCAGACGGGCGTAGAGAGGCAGGCAGACGGGCGTAGAGAGGCAGGCAGACGGGCGTAGAGAGGCAGGCAGACGGGCGTAGAGAGGCAGGCAGACGGGCGTAGAGAGGCAGGCAGACGGGCGTAGAGAGGCAGGCAGACGGGCGTAGAGAGGCAGGCAAACGGGCGTAGAGAGGCAGGCAGACGGGCGTAGAGAGGCAGGCAGACGGGCGTAGAGACACAGGCAGACGGGCGTAGAGAGACAGGCAGACAGGCTCTCTCAGTGCTCTGCAGTGTCACTGCTCCACTGTTCACCCTCAGACAGGGGCTTTGCTGTGCTGACTGCATGGGGACTTTGTTTCCCTGCTTGTTGGATGAGTGCCACAGGCCCCGGCACAACCTGAGACTTGTTTACTTGAGAAAGGGAGCCACTGAATCTGGACTTACTGTGGAACCACTTGTTTTATCCCCTTAGGTAATAGCTAACTGCTTTCATGGACTTTCTGTACACACTGAGATTTCTTTCAGTCATTCTTTACCTCTATTCACTTTAAATCACACACTGACATTATTTTAATAATACTCACTGACATTGTACGTGCCCTGATGGTTTCTGAATGTTATAAAGTATCGGCTTTCAGCAATCAGTTGTCTAATAACCACTGGACAATATAAACACCAATCATCTGCTATGTCTCCACAGGACCTGGAGATAGTCTACTCCTATCTACACGGGATGGAGGCCCTGTCCAACCTCCGAGAACACCAGCTGAGGTGAGAACTTAGAAGTGTTCGGTTTTGTTGTTCTACGGCGTGAACGCCATCAGGGTTCCCCACTGTCATCTGAGGGCCGGGTCATGTAGTGTGACCCCTGACCCCCCACTACAAGATTGTAGTTGGCTAGATCAGCTATTGTAGGACATCAGACCAATGCAAAATATAATGTATCACTAATATGTTATTATGTAACTATTATTATCACGAGAGCACCACCCTGATGACGGAATATTATTGAAGGTGAGATATTATCAGACCATAATATTCATTAGTCACCGTCAGCTCTTCCCATTTCCGTCAGTGGTCGCTGCCATCGTTTGTGTTTGTTTATCGAGGAGAGAACACAGAGCTCACACTGGGGTCAGAGGTCAGTTCCCATCAGGCCATGTATCCATAGATGTGGACTTCACTGCTTGGGAACAATACTGGTGGACATGACACAGGCCCACTAGAACATTCCAGAACTTGACCCCTTTGCTTTCCCCCACACCGCACCTATGCACACACACACACACACACACACACACACACACACACACACCACGTGCCTTCCTGCCTTTTCATTCTCTGAGAATGTCCACATCACCTGTGGTCAAAAAGTCAGTTACCCCGTAGCAAAAAATCCCCTGCTGGCCAGACATTCCTCTAACTCTGGGATTTAGCCAGAGTTTGGTTGTTTACCTCTGACACAGCTCATTCTTCGATGCTAGTTTTCTACCACTTGTGGTGAAACAACAATAACTATTTGCTAGGCCATTTTCATATAACCGTAGCATGGCGATTTAAACTGTTACATGCAGCGTCTAGGCATTTTAGTTACTTTTAGAAAAAATTGTCTCTGAATTGCATTTCCTTTAAGTTTAAAGACGTAACTAATCCATCCATCTCTTCGGTTGTTTTTTCTTTTCCTCCCCCCGTCTTTCGTCTTCTCCTCTCCTCGTTTCTCTCCCTCCTCATCTCTCCTTTTCCCTACAGGATTATGTGTGAGACGGTTCGCTATGAAAGACACGAGGCCAACGAGGTGCTGTACTAGTGAGTATCAGACTGTGTGCTCTTCACGTGTACAGGTCCAGAGGGCCGGGGGTTTCCTTAATACATCTATTGGTATATAATGGTTTTAAACAACGGTTGGGGCTTCTCCGCCCCCCAGCAGCAGGGTGAATGGTCTGTATGACTCTAATGGAAACAAATGAGCTTGAGTGTGGATGCTCTCCAGATGCTCTCCCCCCAGAGGGTTCTTCGGCGGTGCTGCAGAATGGTTAGGAGTCACTCAGAGGAGCCAGGGACCTGCGAGGACCAATGGAATTAGGCCTCCTCCGCAAGTTGTTGTGGATTAAATCACAAAATGTAGCTTTGATGGATATAGTCTGTTTGACATAATATATATGTATCTACATATATGAATATATATTTTTATCATGCATTTTCTGAATGAGATAGTGGTGCGTCTTGAGAGAGTTGAAAGTGCGTGTGTGTGTGTGCGTGTGTGTGTGCGTGTGTGTGTGCGTGTGCGTGTGCGTGTGCGTGTGTGTGTGCGTGTGCGTGTGCGTGTGCGTGTGTGCGTGTGCGTGTCCGTGTGTCTGTCCGTGTGTCTGTCCGTGTGTCTGTCTGTGTGTGTGCGTGCGCCTGCGTCTGCGTCTGCGTCTGCGTCTGTGTGTGTGTGTGTGTGAGTCTTGCGTGCACGTGCGGGTGGGGTGCGAACATGTGTGCAATCATTTTTGCATGTAGTGTTTTTCTGGTGTGGGTATGTTTTTTGTGTGTGCGCGGGGGTGTGTGTGGGTGGGTGTGTGTGTGTGTGTATGTGACGTCCTGTGCACCGTGTCATGACCTTCTTGGGTTGGGAGTGGTGCATCTGAAGAGAAGGGCCCTGTGTGTATCCAGAGCACTTAGGCACGGGCCAGCCATTGTTCTGCCCCAAGACATACTGTCAGGAGGCTAAGAGCCAGAGGCAACACACAGACAGAGGACACACACACGTGCAGTAGGCCCCTCCACACCCGCTGATAGACAGTCCCAGTGATTTCACACTCCATTTTGTTTCCAAAGGGTGTGGGGCCGTCATCCTCCTGGGGTCAGTGAGTGGACAAAAGGAGATCCTCCTCACCGCAGTCTCATGAAGAGATCATTCTTCTCCAATCACCACTACTAGATCGTATTTACACTTTAATATAGAACGGTTGTCTTCTAAAATATAGACTGTGTATCACTGGGATGGACCCCTGTTGCCTGAGGCAGTTATATACATTCCATGCTGTTAGTCTGATCTGGAATAGTAAATATCTACATTTGTTCCTAAACCTTAATTAGTCTGGATTTATCTTGGAACTGTGAACCACTGTGTTGATTTCATAATGTTAATGTGATGCTAATGTAATGTTAATAATGATGAGGTAGCTCATGTGAAAACATGACATCAAGATTAAATGATCGTAAATGGCTCATCAACACCCAGTGATTTACTTCTGAGCAAACGGATCATAAATAATGAACCCTAAACTTCTTGCAACGGCCATAGTGGTGAAATTGCTTGTTCTTACTCACGGTAGTTTGGGTGGACTGTGGGCGGGGTTTTGGAGGACAGGTTTTTTGGGGGGGACAGTTTTATTTTGAGGGGCAGCGTTGTTTAGGGTATGGGGGTTTTGGGAAGCACTGTATTTGGGAGGGGGGTTTGTGGGAGGGGGGTTTGTGGGAGGGGGGTTTGGCATCTCATTAGGGGTGGGACTGTATTTGTATTGTTCCAGGCTGCTTGACTTGTTTTGCCCCATGAACACAGCTGTATGCATATTAATCATTAATGTATAGAAAAAAAACATTATGAGCGATTGCGAGTCAGACACACCAACCACACACACGCACACACACACGCACCCACACACAGCCACGGTCCCATTGGCCAAAGGCACTGAGGGAGAGAGGGTGACTGCCTGACTGGTACCCTGTCTGTATCTTGAGGGAGGTGTGGCCTCCTGTTCTGCATCCTCCCTTCCTACTTTTTTTTTGTGTGTGTGCGTGTCAGAGTGTGTGTGTGTGTGTGTGTGACGTGTATGTCCATGTGTTGAGGGAGAGAACGTGTATTAGTGTGTGTATAGGTTTAACACATGTGTTTGTGTAGGCAGTTTGCGTGTACACATGTGTTTATATGATGGGATGGGTAGGGCTGTCCCCTTAAACACTTTGAGCCTGGCACTTTTCTTGGTTTGGGCTGGGATGCCCAGAATTTGATATAGGATTTCCATTGAGGAAATTGACATTTTTCTCCAGCCACAACTGTCAGGCATCCCGCCTATTCACTGATACTGTAGATATCTTGTCTTTATATCCCAACTGCCCCTGAGAAACCCTTGGAGAATTGGATCACTGCCCGGGGATCAGCCTTTATTGACAGCAACCTTGGAGCAAATAGGGTTAAGTGCCTTGTTCAGCCTCTGGGATTCAAACCTGTAATCTTTTGGTTTCTGCCCCAGTGCTCTCTGACTTCATACTGAGAGGAGCTATTCACGTCCAGTCTGGAGGTCAGGGACACGTCATGTTTCTATCCTCTCCTTATCAAGGGCCCATTCAGACCAGGGACACACTTGCTTAGCGCTGCAATTCCAGTATGCTTATATCAAAGTCCAACCATGGTCCATTGAACTAATGCCACCAATATTGTGTGCATCTGTAGACTAATGCATCTCCACTGATATGTGCTTCTAGATCTGCACTTTTTTTTTTATCAATGGTCTGTTTTATCAATGGGGGACTTATTTAATTACCTGTCCCAGATTCAGCTAATGTACTGCAATCCTGTCAACTTTAATAAACTGCTAACCTGACAGTATCTTCTCTGGAAATGTCAACAAGGCCATTTTGATTCGCAAGCTGAACGTGTGTGCGCGCGTGCGTGTGTGTGTGTCATCCTCACAGCCGGAATAACTTGACAGTAAGCAGAACTTTTAAGGATCACTGAGGGTTTAGTTAATCTGTGATGTGTAGCTTACTGTCTCTGTTTACACTTGGGTGTCGGCACTTTAAAATAAGCCATTCACTGGCTCAATTCTCTACTGTCGCACTCTCTCTCTCTTAGCCCTGACGATGTGGGAAGCTGCTGGTATATCCTCCTGTCCGGCTCTGTCTTCATCAAGGAGTCCATGTTCCTGCCAAGAAGCAGGTAAGAGCAACAGAAAGTGCATTGGTGTTTAACTGACTAGTTCTCGCTAAGTTTGCAATCACTATTGGAAAGGTGTCTTGCATCACAGTAAGGCTACCGATTCCTCTGACTAAAGACATTTAGAGTAGTGTCAAGTATGGAATGAAACATGTGTGATTGACATTTTGGGGCTGTGTTGAGACAAGGCAATAAGCACAGAAAAATTAGCACAGTAACTCTTTGAGTTAAGTCTCAGACGGCTGCCCTCTGCACTGCTATATAAACGTTTAGTTTTTCCAAGGTGAAAGTGTGTCTCTGTGCTGAAGGGATTGGAGGATATTGACAGATTAGACTTAAACGCTTTAGAGTCACTGACGAGAAGCTGTCTGAAAATGTTTACTAAGCGTGTGTTTCTGGCATCACGGGATCATCTTGGGCGTGTTGGTAAAACCTGTTCAGTCTGCACCAAGCTGCACGCTTTCAATTACCGTTACTCGTTAAGCAAATTTCCGAAATGTTAGAACTGGATGTTTTACTGTAATGGTCATGTCTGTTATTATCAGTCAAACTGCGTAACAATGTACCTTCCATTTAACCCATTATAAAAAACATCCTGTGTTTGTTGGTGAAAACCGTTAAAAATAATACAACACCAATCCGATGCAGTACACCCACCATATAATCTGGCTGCATGTGGCACTTAACAATTATTTTAGATTTTGTGTGTGTGTGTGTATTGCCTCGTAGGGTTCATGTGTAGGGTCGACAGCGTATGAGAGGAATAACAGTCCCCCCAACTCCCAACACCCCACCCCTGGCCAAACCCCTGGCCAAACCCCTCCCTCAGCACTGCAGGAAGTTAGCAGTGCTCTGGAATGCTGTCTGGAATTTGCTCAGCGTAGCCAGATAAAACACAGAGTGGGAATGTTCCACACACCCCATGACACGTTTAGTCAGTCAAACCCCACCACGATGTTGTCACTGCAAGCAGAGCGCAATGCTGCCGTGGAACGGTACTTTTCCTGACTCGATGTACTCTACTGGGAAGTTGAACAGTGAGGAAGGATTTAAAGTGGAGATACCATCAGGTGACAAGTCTTCGGTCCGCTAACTTGTTTGGAATTGGGGGGGTATGTATCAACTATCAAGCAAGCTTCTCTTAATTTTCACATAGTGGTGATGTCTGTGTGAGCATATGTCTTCAGAACTAACCGCAAACAGAAGCGTTGTATTAAATGCCCGTGATGAAATGTTGACTCTCCTCCAACGAGGAATCTGTTGTCCATGAAACGTTGGACAATGTGAGGAATGTGAGCTATGTCTCAGTTTATTTTGGTATTGTCAGTAACTACCCCGTGCCCCTAGTTCAGTTCTTCTGAGAGATTTGTTGGCTGTAGAATGTTATGGAGAGAGTTCCATTTAAAACCAACCAGCAGCGTCACTACTAATCTATACGCACGTTTTATGAGACTGATGGGGTTACGTCTGTGATCCAAGGATACACACGCCCTTCCTATATTAGTGTTGTTCGGTCATTGTGCTAGTGGTATTGTGGGAAGCAAATGCCATGTCCCGTGTCACTTGTAAATTCTTTGCTGCACTGTCAGCTGCTATTCGCAGTTCAAGCAGGCTAATATGTGTGTGCAGGCAGAAAGTAATCACACGTTTTAATGCGATCTAACTAGCCTCTAGTAGGTTGGTCTTCGATTACTGATACCATACAGAGGCTGTATGTTGGATGTGTTTTAAATATCAGAATAGCCAATGAGAACGTCACTGTAGTTGTAGTGGTTTTAATATTTTCTTTTCAAATGCCCCGCCCCTACTTCCCACCTCGTTTGGCTTGAGGCCACAGCAGTTCCGTAACAACAGTTGAGTGTCTCAGCCGTCTCTCCTCGCTCCCAGTCTCTTGGTTAAATGGCTAATCTGAATATGGAGCCCTCGCTCTGGGTCTCACGCAGTCCAGGCTGGGGGATTTCACATGGCTTATCTACCCGCAGTATCTCTATGGGGCCCGGGGCCCTCAGACGGTGGGACGGGGGACTGTGATGTGATGGAATGAGAGTGCATACACCCGTGCTGTGGTGGAACGCGGGACCGTAAGCCGTCTGAGTGGGAGCGCTGGAATTCCTGCGTCACCTACCCATTTAGGGGCGATTATAAGACCCGTAGCCATAGGGCTCTGGCATGTGAGGAATGTAGACTGATAGCCAGAGCTAACGAGGCTTCTGACATGTCTACATTGCATCACACAGCGTGTAAACACACACGTATGGTCAGATTGATTCACCACCAGTCACCTCTATATAGAGGCTGCATTCTAACTAGGAAACGTGTATACACAACTGTTAGGGGCTGTATATGTGGACTTATTTTACTTATGTTGGTAAAACCTTTTTTTTTATACCAAGGTTTGGACCACATTATGCAGTGGAGTCTACATGTTTTGTGTTGGTCTGTTCATTAAATACCAGCCAAGTTCATAAATAAGTCAGTCTCATGACTAGAATAACTGTATAGATTAACATAACCCAAACATAACCCAAACATAACCCAAACATAACCCAAACATAACCCAAACATAACCCAAACATAACCATAACATAACCCTAACATTACCCTAACATTACCCTAGCATTTCTTTTGCACACTAGGATGAGCGGGGAAATTATTTTATTGAAAAATGCACTGTGGTAGGGAGACAGTGACAAACCTCTGTCATACTAATGGGCGGACATAGGTTTCCCACAGGGGTGAACACCGTAGATGCCATATCAGACAGTGGCTGCCACTAATGCCATATCAGACAGTGGCTGCCACGCCACGGGCACTAATGCCATACCAGACAGTGGCTGCCACGCCATGGGCACTTATTCCATAACAGACAGTGGCTGCCACGCCATGGGCACTTATACCATATCAGACAGTGGCTGCCACGCCATGGGCACTAATGCCATACCAGACAGTGGCTGCCACGCCATGGGCACTTATACCATATCAGACAGTGGCTGCCACGCCATGGGCACTAATGCCATACCAGACAGTGGCTGCCACGCCACGGGCACTTATACCACCTCTCTGACCGTTATGGATGATGGGTGGGCGTACTGCACCACTCTCCTTGATGCACTTATAGCCATCGTGCTAACAGGTGTTCTCCTATGAGTCCTGCTATTATGGGTTGAATAGAGGATAATTAGCCTAGCACATGGCCTCAGAACACCTACATCAGTGTTTCCCATCCCAGGTCCCGGGACCCTGTTTTTGCCCCCAGGAATGTATATATAAGAATATATATATAATAGAAAAGTTTATAAAAAAAGTTTAAACTGTTTGGTCACCGAATGGTGTTGAAAATGATGATTCTGAAAATGCTTTAAAAGGTACGCATTGTGACGAAAATTCTTTATTCAACCGGTCCTTATATTTTGTTTTATTTGTTTATTTAGCTATTCATAATTTCCATGGCTGCCACCCTATTTGTAGCCTTTTGGTTTTCCCACTTTAATATTCCACAGGTTTTCTCACAGAACACACATAGTAGACAGGCTGTGATGTCATCAAGTGGACTTTTCCATGTGTATTTTTAGACTACAACTAGCCTAAAACTAGGAGGGACTGTAGAGTAAATGTTACTCTGTTCCGTCACTTGAACAGGAAAAACACAGCTTTCAGATTGAATCGCATCGGTTACCAGCAAAAAGCATTTTAGGTGGTTTTCCCTGACCTGAATGTGTCGGCTTGTCTCTCTGCTCTGTCTCCAGTTTCGGCAAGCGTTCGGCCGGCAGCCTGAGACGTGGATGTGAGTGCATCGTTCTGGAACCCTCCGAAATGATTGTGGTGAGTCACGCCTCTTATGCCAACTCTACCACAGCTGGGTAATGAGCAGCATCACCACACTCTATACACACACACACACACACACACACACACCACTCTATACACACACACACACACACACACCACTCTATACACACACACACACACACACCACTCTATACACACACACACACACACACACACCACACCACACTCTATACACACACACACACACACACACCACTCTATACACACACACACACACACACCACTCTATACACACACACACACACACACACCACACCACACTCTATACACACACACACACACACTCTATACACACACACACACACACACCACACCACACTCTATACACACACACACACACACACACACACACACACCACACCACACTCTATACACACACACACACACCACACCACACTCTATACACACACACACACACACCACTCTATACACACACACACACACACCACACCACACTCTATACACACACACACACACACACCACTCTATACACACACACACACACACCACACCACACTCTATACACACACACACACACACCACTCTATACACACACACACACACACACCACACCACACTCTATACACACACACACACCACACCACACTCTATACACACACACACACACACCACTCTATACACACACACACACACCACTCTATACACACACACACACACACACCACACCACACTCTATACACACACACACACACACCACTCTATACACACACACACACACACACCACACCACACTCTATACACACACACACACACACACACACACCACACCACACTCTATACACACACACACACACACACCACTCTATACACACACACACACACACACACACCACACCACACTCTATACACACACACACACACACACCACACCACACTCTATACACACACACACACACACACACACACCACACCACACTCTATACACACACACACACACACACCACTCTATACACACACACACACACACCACACCACACTCTATACACACACACACACACACACCACTCTATACACACACACACACACACCACACCACACTCTATACACACACACACACACACCACTCTATACACACACACACACACCACACCACACTCTATACACACACACACACACACCACACCACACTCTATACACACACACACACACACACACCACTCTATACACACACACACACACACACCACTCTATACACACACACACACACACACCACACCACACTCTATACACACACACACACACACCACTCTATACACACACACACACACACACACACCACACCACACTCTATACACACACACACACACACACACCACACCACACTCTATACACACACACACACACCACTCTATACACACACACACACACACCACACCACACTCTATACACACACACACACACACACCACTCTATACACACACACACACACACACCACACCACACTCTATACACACACACACACACACCACTCTATACACACACACACACACACACCACACCACACTCTATACACACACACACACACACACACACCACTCTATACACACACACACACACACCACACCACACTCTATACACACACACACACACACACACACACCACTCTATACACACACACACACACCACACCACACTCTATACACACACACACACACACACACCACTCTATACACACACACACACCACACCACACCACACTCTATACACACACCACACTTTATACACACTACACACACACACACACCACTCTATACACACACACACACACACACACCACTCTATACACACACACACACACCACACCACACTCTATACACACACACACACACACCACACCACACTCTATACACACACACACACACACACCACACCACACTCTATACACACACACACACACCACACCACACTCTATACACACACCACACTTTATACACACTACACACACACACACACCACTCTATACACACACACACACCACTCTATACACACACACACACACACACCACTCTATACACACACACACACACACCACACCACACTCTATACACACACCACACTTTATACACACTACACACACACACACACCACTCTATACACACACACACACACACCACTCTATACACACACACACACACACACACACACACACACACACACACACACACTCTATACACACACACACACACACCACACCACACTCTATACACACACCACACTTTATACACACTACACACACACACACCACTCTATACACACACCACACTTTATACACACTACACACACACACCACTCTATACACACACACACACCACTCTATACACACACACACACCACTCTATACACACACACACACCACTCTATACACACTACACACACACACCACAGTCTACACACACACCACAGTCTACACACACACACCACACACTACACACACACACCACTCTATACACACACACACACACCACTCTATACACACACACCACTCTATACACACACTCACACCACACCACAGTCTACACACACACACCACAGTCTACACACACACCACACACTACACACACACCACACTCTATACACACACCACACTCTATACACACACACACACACACCACAGTCTACACACACACACCACAGTCTACACACACACACACCACTCTATACACACACACACACACACACACACACCACTCTATACACTCACACACACACCACTCTATACACACACACACACACACACACCACTCTATACACACACACACACCACTCTATACACACACACACACCACACTCTATACCCCCACCACACTTTATACACACTACACACACACACCACAGTCTACACACACACACACCACAGTCTACACACACACACCACACACTACACACACACCACACTCTACCCACACACCACACACTACACACACACCACACTTTATACATACTACACACACCACACTTTATACACACTACACAAACACACACACCACACTCTACACACACACACTCATACCCACACCACACTCTACACACACAATGCCCTCTGCACACACCACGTTCTCCAGAAGTGATGGGAAGGGTGGTTGCTGAGACCAAACTTAGGGCTGGTTTAACACGATTTAGCCACGACCTAGGAGAAACTGTGCACTTGATTTAGATTATACTGACACATTTTCAGAGCTGTAACATGCATTACAATTAGTGTTCATCTGTATCACTGTCGTATTCACTAGGCTTTCGCCAGTGTAACAAATATATTTATTTGCCACTATTATTTCCAAACTTATTTACAGCCTCTGCTGTCGCAGACAACAGTTGGTTATGTATAATTTGACCCAATTGTGTGGTACAATCAAATGTTGGCACAAGTTGTAAAATAACCCCATTCAACAACCTTCAACAGGATGTGAATGTAGTAGAACAATGCAATCTGCTGTTGAACAGAAAGCCTTGGAGGCCTGCAAGTTCTGAAAGCCAATTGTCATTTTCTTTTACTCTTGAAAGATGCACACACACACACACACACACCAGGCGTAATCATGCACAGAAACACTTAATCACACACAGACACACAATCAGACTCCTGGCATGGCCCTCAGAGATGCTGGAAGCCGCATGCACCCTGTAATTACTGGAGGATTTTCTTAGGGAGCGCTATGATATAGAGACCCCTGCATCTCTCCCTGTCTAGATCCCAAGACCTCCAAAACCTACTAGGAACACACACAGCCACACAAACCAATCCACAAACTTTTAACATAAAAGTAAAATATACATATGCGCACACACACATCCAGTATATAAAAAGTGATACTTTGATTTTGTCTCTTGTCTTACACACACTTCCAACACGGCTCCACTGCGGTTGCCATGGCAGCAGTTCGTTCTGCAGATCTTCTGAAGCTGAGGGAGAGAGGGAGGTGGAGAGAGGGAGGTGGAGAGAGGGAGGTGGAGAGAGGGAGGTGGAGAGAGGGAGGTGGAGAGAGGGAGGTGGAGAGAGGGAGGTGGAGAGAGGGAGGTGGAGAGAGGGAGGTGGAGAGAGGGAGGTGGAGAGAGGGAGGTGGAGAGGGGGAGGTGGAGAGGGGGAGGTGGAGAGAGGGAGGTGGAGAGGGGGAGGTGGAGAGGGGGAGCTGGAGAGGGGGAGCTGGAGAGGGGGAGCTGGAGAGGGGGAGCTGGAGAGGGGAGCTGGAGAGGGGAGGTGGAGAGGGGGAGCTGGAGAGGGGAGCTGGAGAGGGGGAGGTGGAGAGGGGGAGGTGGAGGGGGAGGTGGAGGGGGAGGTGGAGGGGGAGGTGGAGGGGGAGGCAATGAGGGAGAGAGGGTGAGGGAAGGAGGTAGAGAGATTATGGAAGAGACGAGGAGAGAGGCAGAAGAAGGAAGAGAGTGATCTGAAGTGTAATCCCATAGGCTGAGTGCTGACTGAAATGTGAAACTGCAGTGAAGAAGCTGTTGAGGAAGGAAGCTATCCCGACTGTTCATTATAGCACCAGGCCAATGTTATTAGCCTACTACTGCACCAGGCCAATGTTATTAGCCTACTACTGCACCAGGCCAATGTTATTAGCTTACTACTGCACCAGGCCAATCTTATTAGCCTACTACTGCACCAGTCTAATGTTATTAGTCTACTACTGCACAGGCCAATGTTATTAGCCTACTACTGCACCACGCCAATGTTATTAGCTTACTACTGCACCAGGCCAATGTTATTAGCCTACTACTGCACCAGTCTAATGTTATTAGCCTACTACTGCACCAGTCTAATGTTATTAGCCTACTACTGCACAGGCCAATGTTATTAGCCTACTACTGCACCAGTCTAATGTTATTAGCCTACTACTGCACCAGGCCAATGTTATTAGCTTACTACTGCACCAGGCCAATGTTATTAGCCTACTACTGCACCAGTCTAATGTTATTAGCCTACTACTGCACCAGGCCAATGTTATTAGCCTACTACTGCACCACGCCAATGTTATTAGCTTACTACTGCACCAGGCCAATGTTATTAGCCTACTACTGCACCAGGCCAATGTTATTAGCCTACTACTGCACCAGTCTAATGTTATTAGCCTACTACTGCACCAGTCTAATGTTATTAGCCTACTACTGCACCAGTCTAATGTTATTAGCCTACTACTGCACCAGTCTAATGTTATTAGCCTACTACTGCACCAGTCTAATGTTATTAGCCTACTACTGCACCAGTCTAATGTTATTAGCCTACTACTGCACAGGCCAATGTTATTAGTCTACTACTGCACCAGTCTGATGTTATTAGCCTACTACTGCACAGGCCAATGTTATTAGCCTACTACTGCACCAGTCTAATGTTATTAGCCTACTACTGCACCAGGCCAATGTTATTAGCTTACTACTGCACCAGGCCAATGTTATTAGCCTACTACTGCACCAGTCTGATGTTATTAGCCTACTACTGCACCAGTCTAATGTTATTAGCCTACTACTGCACCAGTCTAATGTTATTAGCCTACTACTGCACAGGCCAATGTTATTAGTCTACTACTGCACCAGGCCAATGTTATTAGCCTACTACTGCACAGGCCAATGTTATTAGTCTACTACTGCACCAGGCCAATGTTATTAGCCTACTACTGCACCAGTCTAATGTTATTAGCTTACTACTGCACCAGGCCAATGTTATTAGTCTACTACTGCACCAGTCTAATGTTATTAGTCTACTACTGCACCAGGCCAATGTTATTAGCTTACTACTGCACCAGGCCAATGTTATTAGCCTACTACTGCACCAGTCTAATGTTATTAGGCTACTACTGCACCAGGCCAATGTTATTAGGCTACTACTGCACCAGTCTGATGTTATTAGCCTACTACTTCACCAGTCAAGTTTCAACCCAATATTTTTACTAATGTTTCAATTCCTAACATTGTCCCTGAATACTTGTTTCCTGGTCTCACATGGCTGTGACTCTTAAGGCGCCGGGCAGCAGGAGCAGAAACCGGTCATCAGTGTGATTTTATTAGAGGGAGAGAGAAACCTGGCTGGTGGCTGGCTGGCTGCTGGATGGCTGCTGGCTGGCTGCTGGCTGGCTGCTGGCTGGCTGGCTAATGGCTGGCTGGCTGGTGGCAAAGAGTGTCGGAATGAAGCAGTTTGCCTTGTAGAACTAAATGGCTGATGCTCTCTCTTCCCATTTCAGTTTTTCTTCCTCCATCTGTCTCCTGGTCGCATCTTTTTTTGGTTTGAACATCTCTCTTACATCTGTTTTGTCTCTCGATCTCACAGACACACACACACACACACACACACACACACGCATACACACGCATACCTTTTTCTTCTCTCTTGTTTTCCTTCTCTTGAAATTTTGAGCACTGCCTTTGACGTATGAGAGGAGTGTTCAAGGCGGGTGCAGCCTACACACACACACACACACACTGTTATTTTTACGCAGTGAGAGGGGCGGGAAAAGGAAGACGACGACAAGGAGGAGGAGGAGGCGGCGGGGGGGTGCGATGAAAAGAAGAGAAAGTCACTCCTTTCTCTCCTCCTACCCCATGTCCCCAGGTGGACTATATGGAGGAAAATGAGGAGTACTTCCAGCGGCAGGCGTCACATCGACAGTCTCGCAGGAGGTTCCGCAAGATCAACCAGAAGGGCGAGCGACAGACCATCATCGACACGGTGGACCCGTACCCCACGGGCAAGCCGCCTGTAGCCCGGGGATACCACACGGTGAGTTGCCGTTTGTCGGTTCCTTAGCAACTAGGCTGTTGGGTGTTGCCGGTTGGCCGGCCGACCGCGGGTCTCGGGCTGATGGAGCGTCCAGCTCTTGTGGTGTTTGAGTTTCTGTGTCTGCGGAACTTACTGTTCACCACGTCTTATTCCGGGTCTGTCAGCTGCTCTCACTCGGGGACGGAGGCTGTTCAACACTTTAGCTGTGTTTCCTGTTTGTCATTGATTTGCTGGTTTCCTGGGATGCTCTGCCTGGTATGTGTGTCTGTACTGGACTCTAAAGCTGGTTGTGGTCAGTGGTTCAAGTGAGTTGGTCTCATTTCTCCCTTTGAGTGTCCTTTGTCACTCTTGGTACTTTCTGGTACAGTCAAGACCTTAGTACAGATTATAAACCCTCACTGTTAGACCTTAATAAACTGATTATATACCCACACTGTTGATCTTATAAATAAACAGACTATATACCCTCACTGGTAGACCTTAATAAACAGATTATATACCCTCGCTGTTAGACCTTAATAAACAGATTATATACCCACACTGTTAGACCTTAATAAACAGATTATATACCCACACTGTTAGACCTTAATAAACAGATTATATACCCTCACTGTCAGACCGTAATAAACAGATTATATACCCACACTGTCAGACCGTAATAAACAGATTATATACCCTCACTGTTAGACCTTAATAAACAGATTATATACCCTCACTGTTAGACCTTAATAATCAGATTATATACCCACACTGTTAGACCTTAATAAACTTATTATATACCCTCACTGTTAGACATTAATAAACTGATTATATACCCTCACTGTTAGACCTTAGTAAACAGATTATATACCCACACTGTTAGACCTTAATAAACAGATTATATACCCTCACTGTTAGACCTTAATAATCAGATTATATACCCACACGGTTAGACCTTAATAAACTGATTATATACCCTCACTGTCAGACCGTAATAAACAGATTATATACCCACACTGTTAGACCTTAATAAACAGATTATATACCCTCACTCTTAGACCTTAATAAACAGATTATATACCCACACTGTTAGACCTTAATAAACAGATTATTAACCCTCACTGTTAGACCTTAATAAACAGATTATATACCCTCACTGTTAGACCTTAATAAACAGATTATATACCCTCACTGTTAGACCTTAATAAACAGATTATATACCCACACTTTTAGACCTTAATAAACAGATTATATACCCACACTGTTAGACCTTAATAAACAGATTATATACCCACACTGTTAGACCTTAATAAACAGATTATATACCCTCACTGTTAGACCTTATAAATAAACAGACTATATACCCTCACTGTTAGACCTTAATACGGTAAACAGATTATATACCCTCACTGTTAGACCTTAATAAACAGATTATATACCCACACTGTTAGACCTTAATAAACAGATTATATACCCACACTGTTAGACCTTAATAAACAGATTATATACCCTCACTGTTAGACCTTAATATAATGATTATATACCCACACTGTTAGACCTTAATAAACAGATTATATACCCTCACTGTTAGACCTTAATAAACAGATTATATACCCACACTGTTAGACCTTAATAAACAGATTATATACCCACACTGTTAGACCTTAATAAACAGATTATTTATCCTCACTGTTAGACCTTAATAAACAGATTATATACCCACACTGTTAGACCTTAATAAACAGATTATATACCCTCACTGTTAGACCTTAATAAACAGATTATATACCCTCACTGTTAGACCTTAATAAACAGATTATATACCCTCACTGTTAGACCTTAATAAACAGATTATATATCCTCACTGTTAGACCTTAATAAACAGATTATATACCCTCACTGTTAGACCTTAATAAACAGATTATATACCCACACTGTTAGACCTTAATAAACAGATTATATACCCACACTGTTAGACCTTAATAAATAGATTATATACCCTCACTGTTAGACCTTAATAATCAGATTATATACCCACACTGTTAGACCTTAATACGGTAAACTGATTATATACCCTCACTGTTAGACCTTAATAAACAGATTATATACCCACACTGTTAGACCTTAATAAACAGATTATATACCCACACTGTTAGACCTTAATAAACAGATTATATACCCTTCACTTTTAGACCTTAATAAACAGATTATATACCCTCACTGTTAGACCTTAATAAACAGATTATATACCCTCACTGTTAGACCTTAATAAACAGATTATATACCCTCACTGTTAGACCTTAATAAACAGATTATATATCCTCACTGTTAGACCTTAATAAACAGATTATATACCCACACTGTTAGACCTTAATAAACTGATTATATACCCTCACTGTTAGACCTTAATAAACAGATTATATACCCACACTGTTAGACCTTAATAAATAGATTATATACCCACACTGTTAGACCTTAATAAACAGATTATATACCCTCACTGTTAGACCTTAATAATCAGATTATATACCCACACTGTTAGACCTTAATAAACTTATTATATACCCTCACTGTTAGACCTTAATAAACAGATTATATACCCACACTGTTAGACCTTAATAAACAGATTATATACCCTCACTGTTAGACCTTAATAAACAGATTATATACCCACACTGTTAGACATTAATAAACTGATTATATACCCTCACTGTTAGACCTTAATAAACAGATTATATACCCACACTGTTAGACCTTAATAAACAGATTATATACCCTCACTGTTAGACCTTAATAATCAGATTATATACCCACACGGTTAGACCTTAATAAACTGATTATATACCCTCACTGTTAGACCTTAATAAACAGATTATATACCCACACTGTTAGACCTTAATAAACAGATTATATACCCTCACTCTTAGACCTTAATAAACAGATTATATACCCACACTGTTAGACCTTAATAAACAGATTATTAACCCTCACTGTTAGACCTTAATAAACAGATTATATACCCTCACTGTTAGACCTTAATAAACAGATTATATACCCTCACTGTTAGACCTTAATAAACAGATTATATACCCACACTTTTAGACCTTAATAAACAGATTATATACCCACACTGTTAGACCTTAATAAACAGATTATATACCCACACTGTTAGACCTTAATAAACAGATTATATACCCTCACTGTTAGACCTTATAAATAAACAGACTATATACCCTCACTGTTAGACCTTAATACGGTAAACAGATTATATACCCTCACTGTTAGACCTTAATAAACAGATTATATACCCACACTGTTAGACCTTAATAAACAGATTATATACCCACACTGTTAGACCTTAATAAACAGATTATATACCCTCACTGTTAGACCTTAATATACTGATTATATACCCACACTGTTAGACCTTAATAAACAGATTATATACCCTCACTGTTAGACCTTAATAAACAGATTATATACCCACACTGTTAGACCTTAATAAACAGATTATATACCCTCACTGTTAGACCTTAATAAACAGATTATATACCCTCACTGTTAGACCTTAATAAACAGATTATATACCCTCACTGTTAGACCTTAATAAACAGATTATATATCCTCACTGTTAGACCTTAATAAACAGATTATATACCCTCACTGTTAGACCTTAATAAACAGATTATATACCCTCACTGTTAGACCTTAATAAACAGATTATATACCCTCACTGTTAGACCTTAATAAACAGATTATATACCCTCACTGTTAGACCTTAATAATCAGATTATATACCCACACTGTTAGACCTTAATAAACTGATTATATACCCTCACTGTTAGACCTTAGTAAACAGATTATATACCCACACTGTTAGACCTTAATAAACAGATTATATACCCTCACTGTTAGACCTTAATAATCAGATTATATACCCACACGGTTAGACCTTAATAAACTGATTATATACCCTCACTGTCAGACCGTAATAAACAGATTATATACCCACACTGTTAGACCTTAATAAACAGATTATATACCCTCACTCTTAGACCTTAATAAACAGATTATATACCCACACTGTTAGACCTTAATAAACAGATTATTAACCCTCACTGTTAGACCTTAATAAACAGATTATATACCCTCACTGTTAGACCTTAATAAACAGATTATATACCCTCACTGTTAGACCTTAATAAACAGATTATATACCCACACTTTTAGACCTTAATAAACAGATTATATACCCACACTGTTAGACCTTAATAAACAGATTATATACCCACACTGTTAGACCTTAATAAACAGATTATATACCCTCACTGTTAGACCTTATAAATAAACAGACTATATACCCTCACTGTTAGACCTTAATACGGTAAACAGATTATATACCCTCACTGTTAGACCTTAATAAACAGATTATATACCCACACTGTTAGACCTTAATAAACAGATTATATACCCACACTGTTAGACCTTAATAAACAGATTATATACCCTCACTGTTAGACCTTAATATAATGATTATATACCCACACTGTTAGACCTTAATAAACAGATTATATACCCTCACTGTTAGACCTTAATAAACAGATTATATACCCACACTGTTAGACCTTAATAAACAGATTATATACCCACACTGTTAGACCTTAATAAACAGATTATTTATCCTCACTGTTAGACCTTAATAAACAGATTATATACCCACACTGTTAGACCTTAATAAACAGATTATATACCCTCACTGTTAGACCTTAATAAACAGATTATATACCCTCACTGTTAGACCTTAATAAACAGATTATATACCCTCACTGTTAGACCTTAATAAACAGATTATATATCCTCACTGTTAGACCTTAATAAACAGATTATATACCCTCACTGTTAGACCTTAATAAACAGATTATATACCCACACTGTTAGACCTTAATAAACAGATTATATACCCACACTGTTAGACCTTAATAAATAGATTATATACCCTCACTGTTAGACCTTAATAATCAGATTATATACCCACACTGTTAGACCTTAATACGGTAAACTGATTATATACCCTCACTGTTAGACCTTAATAAACAGATTATATACCCACACTGTTAGACCTTAATAAACAGATTATATACCCACACTGTTAGACCTTAATAAACAGATTATATACCCTCACTTTTAGACCTTAATAAACAGATTATATACCCTCACTGTTAGACCTTAATAAACAGATTATATACCCTCACTGTTAGACCTTAATAAACAGATTATATACCCTCACTGTTAGACCTTAATAAACAGATTATATATCCTCACTGTTAGACCTTAATAAACAGATTATATACCCACACTGTTAGACCTTAATAAACTGATTATATACCCTCACTGTTAGACCTTAATAAACAGATTATATACCCACACTGTTAGACCTTAATAAATAGATTATATACCCACACTGTTAGACCTTAATAAACAGATTATATACCCTCACTGTTAGACCTTAATAATCAGATTATATACCCACACTGTTAGACCTTAATAAACTTATTATATACCCTCACTGTTAGACCTTAATAAACAGATTATATACCCACACTGTTAGACCTTAATAAACAGATTATATACCCTCACTGTTAGACCTTAATAAACAGATTATATACCCACACTGTTAGACATTAATAAACTGATTATATACCCTCACTGTTAGACCTTAATAAACAGATTATATACCCACACTGTTAGACCTTAATAAACAGATTATATACCCTCACTGTTAGACCTTAATAATCAGATTATATACCCACACGGTTAGACCTTAATAAACTGATTATATACCCTCACTGTTAGACCTTAATAAACAGATTATATACCCACACTGTTAGACCTTAATAAACAGATTATATACCCTCACTCTTAGACCTTAATAAACAGATTATATACCCACACTGTTAGACCTTAATAAACAGATTATTAACCCTCACTGTTAGACCTTAATAAACAGATTATATACCCTCACTGTTAGACCTTAATAAACAGATTATATACCCTCACTGTTAGACCTTAATAAACAGATTATATACCCACACTTTTAGACCTTAATAAACAGATTATATACCCACACTGTTAGACCTTAATAAACAGATTATATACCCACACTGTTAGACCTTAATAAACAGATTATATACCCTCACTGTTAGACCTTATAAATAAACAGACTATATACCCTCACTGTTAGACCTTAATACGGTAAACAGATTATATACCCTCACTGTTAGACCTTAATAAACAGATTATATACCCACACTGTTAGACCTTAATAAACAGATTATATACCCACACTGTTAGACCTTAATAAACAGATTATATACCCTCACTGTTAGACCTTAATATACTGATTATATACCCACACTGTTAGACCTTAATAAACAGATTATATACCCTCACTGTTAGACCTTAATAAACAGATTATATACCCACACTGTTAGACCTTAATAAACAGATTATATACCCTCACTGTTAGACCTTAATAAACAGATTATATACCCTCACTGTTAGACCTTAATAAACAGATTATATACCCTCACTGTTAGACCTTAATAAACAGATTATATATCCTCACTGTTAGACCTTAATAAACAGATTATATACCCTCACTGTTAGACCTTAATAAACAGATTATATACCCTCACTGTTAGACCTTAATAAACAGATTATATACCCACACTGTTAGACCTTAATAAACAGATTATATACCCACACTGTTAGACCTTAATAAACGGATTATATACCCTCACTGTTAGACCTTAATAAACAGATTATATACCCACACTGTTAGACCATAATAAATAGATTATATACCCTCACTGTTAGACCTTAATAATCAGATTATATACCCACACTGTTAGACCTTAATACGGTAAACTGATTATATACCCTCAATGTTAGACCTTAATAAACAGATTATATACCCACACTGTTAGACCTTAATAAACAGATTATATACCCACACTGTTAGACCTTAATAAACAGATTATATACCCTCACTTTTAGACCTTAATAAACAGATTATATACCCACACTGTTAGACCTTAATAAACAGATTATATACTTACACTGTTAGACCTTAATAAACTGATTATATACCCTCACTGTTAGACCTTAATAAACAGATTATATACCCACACTGTTAGACCTTAATAAACAGATTATATACCCTCACTGTTAGACCTTAATAAAAAGATTATATACCCTCACTGTTAGACCTTAATAAACAGATTATATACCCACACTGTTAGACCTTAATAAACAGTTTATATACCCACACTGTTAGACCTTAATAAACAGATTATATACCCTCACTGTTAGACCTTAATATACTGATTATATACCCACACTGTTAGACCTTAATAAACAGATTATATATCCTCACTGTTACACCTTAATAAACAGATTATATACCCTCACTGTTAGACCTTAATATACTGATTATATACCCACACTGTTAGACCTTAATAAACAGATTATATACCCTCACTGTTAGACCTTAATAAACAGATTATATACCCACACTGTTAGACCTTAATAAACAGATTATATACCCACACTGTTACACCTTAATAAACAGATTATATACCCACACTGTTAGACCTTAATAAACAGTTTATATACCCACACTGTTAGACCTTAATAAACAGATTATATACCCTCACTGTTAGACCTTAATATACTGATTATATACCCACACTGTTAGACCTTAATAAACAGATTATATACCCTCACTGTTAGACCTTAATAAACAGATTATATACCCACACTGTTAGACCTTAATAAACAGATTATATATCCTCACTGTTAGACCTTAATATACTGATTATATACCCACACTGTTAGACCTTAATAAACAGATTATATACCCTCACTGTTTGACCTTAATAAACAGATTATATACCCTCACTGTTAGACCTTAATAAACAGATTATATACCCTCACTGTTAGACCTTAATAAACAGATTATATACCCACACTGTTAGACCTTAATAAACAGATTATATACCCTCACTGTTAGACCTTAATAAACTGATTATATACCCACACTGTTAGACCTTAATACGGTAAACAGATTATATACCCTCACTGTTAGACCTTAATAAACTGATTATATACCCACACTGTTGATCTTATAAACAAACAGACTATATACCCTCACTGGTAGACCTTAATAAACTGATTATATACCCACACTGTTAGACCTTAATAAACTGATTATATACCCACACTGTTGATCTTATAAATAAACAGGCTCGATGATTCTTTATAATCTAGTTGCCCTCTAGAGTAGGTAGCTTTTTTCAGCTTTGCCTCCACCCACAGTCCCTTTACGTTAAGCTCATCTCTTCTTGACCCTGTGACCCCTAGTGGATTTTCTGTTTCCCCTGTTGTGATGTGTGTGATGTGTGTGTGTGTGTGTGTGTGTGTGTGTGTGTGTGTGGTAGGTTGGTTGGTTGTTGTTGGAAGCAGAGCAGTCTTTCTGTGAGAGGCTGAGTACCCCACCAGGGGCTGATGTGGATGGTAATTATAGAGCCAGTCAGATCTCCCAGTGGAATCAGCAGGAGGAGGAGGAGGCGCTGGGGGAGGTGGAAGGGAGAACGGGGACCCTTTTTATCATGTGGTTCCACAGTGGGCCTCCCCCAACCCCCCTCATACCAAACATGCAGCATGTGTGGAGACATTCAGAGAAGCCGTCCACAATCCTAATAGGTGTCCGCGTCAGTGCCTGTGAGGGGTCCTAAAGTGTGTTCAGTTCATAGCCACTGTATACCGTAATCATGTGTGCGTTCTAACGTTGGGAATGTGCTTCCATATTGGTGTTTGTGGAAACCCGTTATAGTGCAGTAAACGTTCCCCATGTGCTCGTTGTATTGGTTTTACTACGATCCCTCACCCAGTGTTATTTTCCGCTCACACCAGTTCTGCCCTGTTCCATTCCGGTTCTCCCATTGCTGCTGTTCTCAAGCGATGGGTCTTGAAGAGTAGCACAGTTTGTTCGGAATACCATCACATACTTTAGGTCTGCTATTCAAAGCAGAAACGAACAAGAGGTCATCCACAAACTCACTAAAAACCTCTGATTTTACGTCTGATTCTGGATTTAACATAAAATCACATAGAACTTTCTCAGGGCCTGACAACACCTAGTTCTAGTACTAGTTCTCTAAGACTCCTAAAGAAGGTGGTGTAGAGTGTAGTGGAGGAACATGATTGAGAGACTTCTGTGGAGACCATGCAGCCACCACTAAGCTCACAGAGACGTCTGTGGAGACCATACAGCCACCACTAAGCTCACAGAGACTTCTGTGGGGACCATACAGCCACCACTAAGCTCACAGAGACTTCTGTGGGGACCATACAGCCACCACTAAGCTCACAGAGACTTCTGTGAAGACCATACAGCCACCACTAAGCTCACAGAGACTTCTGTGAAGACCATACAGCCACCACTAAGCTCACAGAGACGTCTGTGGAGACCATACAGCCACCACTAAGCTCACAGAGACTTCTGTGAAGACCACACAGCCACCACTAAGCTCACAGAGACGTCTGTGGAGACCATACAGCCACCACTAAGCTCACAGAGACTTCTGTGAAGACCATACAGCCACCACTAAGCTCACAGATACTTCTGTGAAGACCATACAGCCACCACGAAGCTCACAGAGACTTCTGTGGGGACCATACAGCCACCACTAAGCTCACAGAGGATGAATTTACCGAGATGCTAAGATGATGTTTAGCACGCTAATCTCCAGCTTCTCGAATGCGGAGCCGAGCTCGTGGGGAGCGTTAGGGACTCTTATTGTCTTCGTCATTCATATCGAATCGTCTGGGATTTCCTCCAATGATCTCGTATATTTCTGTGTTGGCAATGGTACAAAGCCATGGACCTGAAATGAAATGGGACCAAATCTGCTATGTCCTATTAAATTATTACTGACGTGTGTCTGTCAGATGGCATGCCAAACTGCATGCCACTGGTTCCAAGCACTGGTGCCGAACGTCCTGGAGTTACCTCGCACAACTAGGGCAGATATGCCAATGAACAAACGTGGAATAAGTATTAACCACTTTCCATGAATTATTTTATCCTAGAAGTATTCTGAAAAATGCTACGCTTGTTCTCCACCGATTGAAATGCGTTGAAGCTTGGTTGTTGGATCTGGCTAATGCTAACAGCGGCTGTTACAATAGCTGTGCTGAAAGACAAGTGCCAAGTAAAAAAAATCAGGAGAACGACCGTTTAAAAGGAGGTGAATGCAGCCATATTTGGTCGACCAAACTGTGTGCCCTGCAGTCAATGCTATCAGACACCGTAAAATGAACCAGACTCAAGTTTTGATGAAGTCCACCAAACTGACAGACTTCTGTTCTCTCCTCAGAATAGATCCTTTACCTGTCTGTTTTGTCATCATTACTCTCTCTCTCTCTCTCTCTCTCTCTTTCCTTGCTATGTCCTGATATAGTAACATTTAAAGTTATGTTAATTAAAACCGTCTGGTCAGGGGTCTTATGTCTGGGTGGTTACCTGCCTGTCCCTGTCATCTTTCTCTCGGTCACCATCTTCCCCTCCACCTGAGTAGTGACTAATCCATCTCTACGGGCTTTTGCACAGAGCCCTGAGCAGCTGTTTCCTAATTACAGGGCTGTAATGCACACGACCGGAGACATCCTCCCTGTATCAATGCCTCGTCAGTTCAGCCTCCCCTCCCGCCCACATCCCTTCATCCGACCAACCATCAGCTCATCTGCGTCCATTATTGGATGTTAACTGTTTCAAATAGACGTTTGAAAGTCACAAGACGGGAGCCAAGTTATCGCCTTTAATGATCATTTCAAACCATTTTGCCTCACAAAATGGACACATGTTTGACTATGACATTCCCTGGACTCAATTTAAGAGCTTTTTTGGGGGGTTCTGTGTGTGTGTGTGGGGGGGGTTCTGTTCTGTGTGTGTGTGTGTGGGGGGGTTCTGTGTGTTTGTGTGTGTGTGTGTGTGGGGGGGGTTCTGTGTGTGTGTGTGCTTTTAAAGAGTTTTCTTGCCATGAACCCTTTTATGTCTAATCAGGTTTCTCCAGCTTCCTCCTAATCTGTCATTCTAACTGCTGGTATTCAGATTGAGAGTGTTTGGACCATTCAATAATGCACCCTGTTAATAACCAATACTCTTCTTCATGTCGGTGGGTCTGTTTACTCAGCAGTGTCTGGAGTCTTGGGTCTGAGCATCTCTGTTCCTGAGTGACTTGTTTGATAACGGACATCTTACTCTCTGCTTCTTTTTCTTTTCATGCCTTTCATTTCATCCTGATTGCTCCAGGAATGCATAAAAGCTCAGGTACCGTAACTGCTATCGCTCACTGTGTGTGTGTGTGTGTGTGTGTGTGTGCGCGTGCGCGCGCCTGTGCTCTGTAGTTGTCTGTGCTAGTGCTATTTGTGTTTGTATTCTATGTATATTACTCAGACTCTTGCTTTCATCTTTTAGTCTTTAGATACGTATTCGTTTCATGCTGTCTGGAATGACAGGTTTTATATCCTGCAACCCTCGACAAGAGGAGAAAATCCTGTGTGCCAAGCGGTGACTTTCCTCTAGCTGCGTTATTGGGATTTGAATTGGTAAAGCAACCGCGGTTCAATAGAGATTCACAATTTCACATCTAAAAATAGGTCTAATCTGCGCTGATGTGTTGCAATAACCATTAAACAACCGCACAGTATGTTCAGTTAAGGGGTTTTGGGAGGGGATGGGATCACCGATGTGAGCAAGATAACAGCCTTTTCCTAACCGCTTAAGGATAAAAGAAGCTGAGATAATGAGTGCAATTTAGCTGTTGGAGGAACTGCTAAGCTCAACCGTTAAGTCATGTTATTGTAATGAACGATTTTCCAGCGCACATAGCCAGGCTGCCGTACGTACACGTTTTGTATATTCAAAGTAAGAGTGAAAAGGCACGATTGAGTTTAACCAATAATCTGACTGACTTGTTTGTCCAGTGCTTAGTCTGCGAATTAATATTTAGCCGAGTTGCGTCGAATGGATTTTAACATTGCTGCTTATAAACGTGACCTGAGCAGCCTAGAATACGGAGTCATTACAAAACAATGTTACAAAAATGAATAATTGTTTGCACGGTTCTTGTGTCAGTAGACTTTTGATTTATATTCACGGCTCTGTCTTTAGATTCAATACTTTAATACCATCAGGTCCTGGATACCTCTGGCTCTAAACCAAACTCTAGAAGACATATAGGGGGGAGAAATATGACTTCTGTAAATTTTTATTTTAAAGCAGGGTAAAAGTGAGCGAGAACGAGCAAGTGAGACAAACCTGTCAGACAGACGCGCCCGTGGAAGAGCGGGTCCTATTTTTAGAGCTGTCCTTTGTGACTGCCTGTTCTGCTGTGCCTAGGTTCAGCTGTTGTAGAGATACAAAGGCTGCTGTATAAATGTGAACTGTCACATGTCCCGCTTCCTTAATGACCAGCTGGGAGGAGAACCCTTTCTCCTTCTCTCTTTTAATTGTCCTCTTCATTTTGACTAAGCAAGTGACAGAATATGAAGGCGGCGGGAAAGATTTGATTTTGCGGTGCCAGTGACTATAGGTTAGCGTGCAAATGGGTTTTCCTTGAGACGGGGTGGATGTCCTGTGAACGCTTACTAGGGCTGCAAAAGGTCGGGAACCTCACAGTGTTATGTCATCTGTATGATTATGCTGCTATTTGGGCTGAGGTTCAATACTGTAACTTTATTGAAATTTGTTGTTGCAGTCCTATTGCACACCAGATGTCTACTGCAGAGGGATGGAAGACATGTGAAAACAAGCTTTGATCAGTCATGGATATTTAGATGATGGAAACATACTGGGGTGGGTGTTTGGCACAGGTGCAGCCAACCAGCGCATAAAGAATGTGACCTCTAGCTGATACGGAACATCGTCAGAACCAAATGTCCAATGTGTATCCTCAAACCGATACATAGTCAGGACCAAATGTCCAATGTGTATCCTCAAACCGATACATAGTCAGGACCAAATGTCCAATGTGTATCCTCAAACCGATACATAGTCAGAACCAAATGTCCAATGTGTATCCTCAAACCGATACATAGTCAGGACCAAATGTCCAATGTGTATCCTCAAACCGATACATAGTCAGAACCAAATGTCCAATGTGTATCCTCAAACCGATACATAGTCAGGACCAAATGTCCAATGTGTATCCTCAAACCGATACATAGTCAGAACCAAATGTCCAATGTGTATCCTCAAACCGATACATAGTCAGGACCAAATGTCCAATGTGTATCCTCAAACTGATACATAGTCAGAACCAAATGTCCAATCTGTATCCTCAAACCGATACATAGTCAGAACCAAATGTCCAATGTGTATCCTCAAACTGATACATAGTCAGAACCAAATGTCCAATCTGTATCCTCAAACCGATACATAGTCAGGACCAAATGTCCAATCTGTATCCTCAAACCGATACATAGTCAGAACCAAATGTCCAATGTGTATCCTCAAACCGATACATAGTCAGAACCAAATGTCCAATGTGTATCCTCAAACCGATACATAGTCAGGACCAAATGTCCAATCTGTATCCTGAAACTGATACATAGTCAGGACCAAATGTCCAATGTGTATCCTCAAACCGATACATAGTCAGGACCAAATGTCCAATGTGTATCCTCAAACCGATACATAGTCAGGACCAAATGTCCAATGTGTATCCTCAAACCGATACATAGTCAGAACCAAATGTCCAATGTGTATCCTCAAACCGATACATAGTCAGGACCAAATGTCCAATGTGTATCCTCAAACCGATACATAGTCAGAACCAAATGTCCAATGTGTATCCTCAAACCGATACATAGTCAGGACCAAATGTCCAATGTGTATCCTCAAACCGATACATAGTCAGAACCAAATGTCCAATGTGTATCCTCAAACCGATACATAGTCAGGACCAAATGTCCAATGTGTATCCTCAAACTGATACATAGTCAGAACCAAATGTCCAATCTGTATCCTCAAACCGATACATAGTCAGAACCAAATGTCCAATGTGTATCCTCAAACCGATACATAGTCAGAACCAAATGTCCAATCTGTATCCTCAAACCGATACATAGTCAGGACCAAATGTCCAATGTGTATCCTCAAACCGATACATAGTCAGAACCAAATGTCCAATGTGTATCCTCAAACTGATAGGGTACATCGTCAGAACCAAACAACACAGTGTATCCTCAAACCGATACATATTCAGAACCAAATGTCCAATGTGTATTCTCCAATTATTTTCTTCCATCACACATTTGTATTGACCTTTGATGACTAGGAGGCGTCGTGTGAAGTGAGATGGGATGTTGGAAGAACGTTTGAGATGGTCTGGAACCTTTGTCCTGCATGTACAACTTAAAATATAAATACTTTACTGACCTCATGTGCCTGTCAACACCGGGTGAAGACTTCGTGGCTGTCGGGTTGTCACATGCCTGACCGGAACATTGGTTTTTAGATTTTTGACCTTTCGTATTAATCCTTCAACCAGAACTGCCTGGGTACTCGGCCAGCCGGTCAGTCATGCTATAGCACCTGTTTTACAGTGAAGGTAAAGCTCAGATGTCATGGTCAGGTGGACTACCTTGTGTATATCGCAGTCAGGTGGACTACCTTGTGTATATCGCGGTCAGGTGGACTACCTTGTGTATATCATGGTCAGGTGGTGTTGCTGGGTAAAACACCTCAACTCTGTCTTTCTTGTTATTCCAAATACCATGTACGATTATTTGTGTTTACGTTTCAACAGCTGTCAAATATAATATTTTGGAGTCAGTAATATGTACAAACATCTTACCGTGTTTCTGACCTAAATTGTAAACTCTGGTCTATTCTCCTGCATGTTTTTATCCTGCTTAATTCCGTGTCTGGGACTATTGTTCCAGAAATATCCTAGTGGTCCTCTTTCCTGGTTCCTTGAGGAAATCCTCTGCACATCCGGCCAGGACAGGAAGTGTGTCCTTGCCAACATATGACAACGTGTGCCAAGAGCGGCACAATACGCTGATACCTCTTGAACCGGCTCATGTGGCGTGAGAACCGCACTGTCCTGGACGGGGCGTGACCCTCTCCCACTCAGCAGTACGCTGTAGTCATGTATTAGCCACCAGAACCCCTTATGGATATGCAGTAGGCTGTAGTTATGTATTAGCCACCAGAACCCCTTATGGATATGCAGTAGGCTGTAGTCATGTATTAGCCACCAGAACCCCTTATGGATATGCAGTAGGCTGTAGTTATGTATTAGCCACCAGAACCCCTTATGGATATGCAGTAGGCTGTAGTCATGTATTAGCCACCAGAACCCCTTATGGATATGCAGTAGGCTGTAGTCATGTATTAGCCACCAGAACCCCTTATGGATATGCAGTAGGCTGTAGTTATGTATTAGCCACCAGAACCCCTTATGGATATGCAGTAGGCTGTAGTCATGTATTAGCCACCAGAACCCCTTATGGATATGCAGTAGGCTGTAGTCATGTATTAGCCACCAGAACCCCTTATGGATATGCAGTAGGCTGTAGTCATGTATTAGCCACCAGAACCCCTTATGGATATGCAGTAGGCTGTAGTCATGTATTAGCCACCAGAACCCCTTATGGATATGCAGTAGGCTGTAGTCATGTATTAGCCACCAGAACCCCTTATGGATATGCAGTAGGCTGTAGTCATGTATTAGCCACCAGAACCCCTTATGGATATGCAGTAGGCTGTAGTCATGTATTAGCCACCAGAACCCCTTATGGATATGCAGTAGGCTGTAGTTATGTATTAGCCACCAGAACCCCTTATGGATATGCAGTAGGCTGTAGTCATGTATTAGCCACCAGAACCCCTTATGGATATGCAGTAGGCTGTAGTCATGTATTAGCCACCAGAACCCCTTATGGATATGCAGTAGGCTGTAGTCATGTATTAGCCACCAGAACCCCTTATGGATATGCAGTAGGCTGTAGTCATGTATTAGCCACCAGAACCCCTTATGGATATGCAGTAGGCTGTAGTCATGTATTAGCCACCAGAACCCCTTATGGATATGCAGTAGGCTGTAGTCATGTATTAGCCACCAGAACCCCTTATGGATATGCAGTAGGCTGTAGTCATGTATTAGCCACCAGAACCCCTTATGGATATGCAGTAGGCTGTAGTCATGTATTAGCCACCAGAACCCCTTATGGATATGCAGTAGGCTGTAGTCATGTATTAGCCACCAGAACCCCTTATGGATATGCAGTAGGCTGTAGTCATGTATTAGCCACCAGAACCCCTTATGGATATGCAGTAGGCTGTAGTCATGTATTAGCCACCAGAACCCCTTATGGATATGCAGTAGGCTGTAGTCATGTATTAGCCACCAGAACCCCTTATGGATATGCAGTAGGCTGTAGTCATGTATTAGCCACCAGAACCCCTTATGGATATGCAGTAGGCTGTAGTCATGTATTAGCCACCAGAACCCCTTATGGATATGCAGTAGGCTGTAGTCATGTATTAGCCACCAGAACCCCTTATGGATATGCAGTAGGCTGTAGTCATGTATTAGCCACCAGAACCCCTTATGGATATGCAGTAGGCTGTAGTTATGTATTAGCCACCAGAACCCCTTATGGATATGCAGTAGGCTGTAGTCATGTATTAGCCACCAGAACCCCTTATGGATATGCAGTAGGCTGTAGTCATGTATTAGCCACCAGAACCCCTTATGGATATGCAGTAGGGAACGGCAATCTGGTAGTGAGGTGGCGTTCAGTGCAGCTGCTTTGGTTACAGGTTGAATGTGTGGTCGTTCACCTGACACAAGCCACATATTTGCATTGATATGGTGTTGATTGTCTGCACAGATTGATTGGGTTGGTCGTTGTATCCGTGGTGTTTATGTTTGAGAGATGCACAGGAACCCTAGTTACCTCCGTAGATACGACTGGGTTTAACTTGGGGAAAGATTGATCATTTAATCAGTTTTCCAAAATGTTTTCTGGTTCCTCAGTATTTGAATTGTTATTGATGAACCACGCAATACTTCGATGGAAGGCTGCATATTGAGGGCCCTGTTATGTCGGCCTACAGCTGGTGCCTGGCAACCTCCCTGCGCCTCCGTGTGCACGTACGTGTGCACGTAAGTGTGCACGTGAGCTTGCTTTTATCTCCCCCCTGTCGTTAATGAGCGTTTTACGACCCTAATGTTGTTTCATTGTCAGGCAGAGGCAGCACGTGGCCCGGCCCATTATGGGACAAACGTCCGGTCGTGCTGCTTAGCGGCAAACATTACGAACATCTGAAGCCCAGTGCTCTCCATCCGCCTCTTCAATAAAATAGAAAAGCATTAATGTTACGCTCAACTGCCCTCGTCACGTCAGTGTCACAATCAACTAAAGTCAATCCGCCTTCTCCTTTGCATTTAGATGAGGATGTTACAGCATTATGTCAAACCCATAGCCTTGTTCATACCAGGGAGGTGTGGTATCGTGGGTGTTTTCCGCAGAGCCCCCGGCCCCCCACCTCCCCGTTGCCGTGGCCACAGTCATGTGATGATATAATGAGGTCCCCGGTCCCCCTGACGATGGATGCCAACCACGCTAATTACGCGATATTCAGCACCTGAGCTTGTTGTGGTTCTGCATTACATCATCGCTGTGAGGGTGGGCCGTGGGGTTGGGGTGGTATGGGGTGGGGGTTGAGGGGTGATAACGATGATGTCACAGTGGGTCTTCTCAAGTCCCAGTGGTTGGCTAAAGGTCAGTCACTTGTAAGTACGACCCAGCCTTCAGAAGCATCTCTTAACAAAAAATCTATGTTCCATCTATGTCTGGTAATGTGGTTGCTATATAGCCTGGTAATGTGGTTGCTATATAGCCTGGTAATGTGGTTGCTATATAACCTGGTAATGTGGTTGCTATATAGCCTGGTAATGTAGTTTCTATATAGCCTGGTAATGTGGTTGCTATATAGCCTGATAATGTAGTTTCTATATAGCCTGGTAATGTGGTTGCTATATAGCCTGGTAATGTGGTTGCTATATATCCTGGTAATGTGGTTGCTATATATACTGGTAATGTGGTTGCTATATAGCCTGGTAATGTGGTTGCTATATAGCCTGGTAATGTGGTTGCTATATAGCCTGGTAATGTGGTTGCTATATAGCCTGGTAATGTGGTTGCTATATAGCCTGGTAATGTGGTTGCTATATAGCCTGTTAATGTGGATGCTATATAGCCTGGTAATGTGGTTGCTATATAGCCTGGTAATGTGGTTGCTATATAGCCTGGTAATGTGGTTGCTATATAGCCTGGTAATGTGGTTGCTATATAGCTTGGTAATGTGGTTGCTATATAGCCTGGTAATGTGGTTGCTATATAGCCTGGTAATGTGGTTGCTATATAGCCTGGTAATGTGGTTGCTATATAGCCTGGTAATGTGGTTGCTATATAGCCTGGTAATGTGGTTGCTATATAGCCTGGTAATGTGGTTGCTATATAGCCTGGTAATGTGGTTGCTATATAGCCTGGTAATGTGGTTTCGATATTGTCCGGTAATGTGGTTGCTATATAGTCCGGTAATGTGGTTGCTAACATCTTTGGTTCTTTGTCTTTGGATGGAGCCATTTGTGTTTTCATATTCACTTATCGGCATTGCTTTGGATGACCAGTTTATTATTTAGCCATTTATACGTAAGATCTTCAAACTGACTGTATGTCCAAAGGACTGCTGTCAGATTGACTGTACGTCCAAATGGCAGCTGTCAAACTGACTGTTTGTCCAAATGACAGCTGTCAAACTGACTGTATGTCCAAATGACAGCTGTCAAACTGACTGTACGTCCAAATGGCAGCTGTCAAACTGACTGTACGTCCAAATGACAGCGGTCAAACTGACTGTATGTCCAAATGACAGCTGTCAAACTGACTGTATGTCAAAATGACAGCTGTCAAACTGACTGTATGTCCAAATAACTCAGTAACATTTATAATCTGTCCACCTGCATGTTTTCAACCTGCTAACTTTCCTTCATCTTAGGATGCAGTTTAGAACAGATCTCATGTGGTGCACTACTTTTGATCACGGCATACAGGCACTTTTTGGGATTAGGCTGCCATTTGGGACATGTGCTTGGATTGCCCTTTGAGCTGTTGTTTACAGAGAATTCTAATAATGTTCAGGTTTTTTCATATCTCTGTGTCAGTCACAGAGCTGAGCCCACATATCTGACTGTGGTTATCTACTACCCAATAACACCTCTGGTTCACACACGTACACAAACCCGAACTAATACACACAACCAAATTCACACACACATAATGCACACATACATATAAGCACCAATACCATGAGCACACGCATGAATAATTAGAATATACATTTACACACACCCATATACCATTAATGCATTATAATAAGCATATGATGAATATGCATAATACGTACATATACATATACCATTAACACTCACACACACACATAATAATCATATACATATACACACACACACACACACCATTAACACACACCATTAACACACACACACACACATAATAATCATATACCTATACACACAAACACACACACACCATTAACACACACCATTAACACACACACACACACACATAATAATCATTTACCTATACACACAAACACACACACACCATTAACACACACACATAATAAGCATATACCGGTACATATACAAACACACACACACACACACACACACATTAACACACACACATAATACGCATATACCGGTACATATACACACACACACACACACACACGCACATCCCATTAACACACACACACACACACATAATAAGCATACACACACACGCACATCCCATTAACACACACGCACATCCCATTAACACACACACAGACACACATAATAAGCACACGCACATCCCATTAACACACACACAATATGCATATACAAACACTCACACATCCAGATCTGTTTGCATGCTCATGGGTGCATGTCGTGCTTTGATGGATCTATCAGTCCTGTCACTGATGTGATACCAACCTGATCGATGGGTTTTATTCCCTAGTGAAAAATAGGTGGCCAGATTGTTACTGTCTCCCTGCCACCCTCCCACTCTCTAGCTGTGTGTCTACACTTCTGTTGCCACAGCAACCATCAGAGGCCCCATTGGGTTGGGCCTTGCTCAGTCGTCGCCGTGGTAACTATCCCCAGCCGTGTGACAGCGATGACATCATTGTCACACCGATACCAATGGATTGGGGCTCGTCTCCAAAGTAGTTGTTCTCTCTTTTTCATTTCACAACCGGTTGTTTCCATCAGGCCCCAATCCCTCTCTTCTCACAGCTGTAGATTCTGCCGTCTCTCACTCTCTCCATCGCCCTGCCTTTCTTTCCTCTCTCTCACTCTCACTTGTCAAAATGGCTTTCCCTGTTTCCGTTGCCATGCCAACTGGCTGCAGCCGCGGTCCTCTGCTGAAGTGAGCGTGATAATGGCATTACTCTCGCTGGGGCTCGCCGTCCCTCTCCTCCCCTCCTCTTCCCTCCTCCCCCTCTCCCCCCCCTCTCCTCCCCTCCTCCTCCCTCCTCCCCCTCTCCTCCCCTCCTCCCCCCCTCTCCCCCCCTCCTCCTCCCCTCCCCCTCTCTCACTGTCCTCCTCCTCCCCTCCCCCTCTCTCACTGTCCTCCTCTCCCATGTTCCCTTTGGAGTTCTCACAGCATTTTGCTCTTCCTTGCTTCCTCTCTCCATTTCTTCTATCCGTCTCCCTGTTGATCTTTCTTATCGGTGTCTCATTAATCCTATTCCTCCTCCCTCCGTCACTCCGTCTTTCTTTCTCAATCCCGCTCCATCTCCTTCTCATCCCCTCTCTCCATCACTCCGCCTTTCTTTCTCTACTCTGCTCCATCTTTCTAAACCATCCAGTCAGTTTGAGTAGAACAGCAGGCAGCAGCATCAGGGGAGAGAAGGAGGTTCCTTATTTAACCCCCTACACACACACACACACACACACACACAAAACCCGGCTTACCCCTCCCGAATACACACACACACACACACACACACCCACGTTCCCCTGCTTTGGTCACAAATGAACCCGGACTGGTGTTAACAAAGCCCAGCTCGTGGAGGCGGTGTCTCCTCAGATGATTGTAACGTTCACAGAGCCTTAGGCGTGCACGCGTGTGCAGCCAGTCTCCTGTCGACAGCCAGCCAGAGAGCAGAGCAGGAAGGGGCGGGATAGATAGAGACGGAGAGAGAGAGAGGGAGAGAGAGAGAGAGAGGGAGAGAGACACGGAGAGAGACACGGAGGATCAGGGAGCGAACGTGAGTGAAAGTGCTGTCAGCCATTTTAGCCATTTAGAAGTATATCTATTTCTCTGCTTTATTTTTTCCACACGTCGCAGCTTGTCAGAGGAGGAATCGTCCTTAATTTGGCGCTGGCACAAACACAAGGACGACCGGCTTGCTTGGATAGTCAGTGTTGAGCTCCCTCTCCTTCGATGCTTGAATGTGTCTGTCTGCTGGGAGACAGTAGCGGGGGCTGGGCTGTCATCTCTGCCTGGAGTTAAACCTCAGACGCAGGGCTGCTGCCGCATCTGTGGCCGGCTTCGGTCTCTCTCTTCCCGGCGGGAGTCTGCTGGATGCATCTGCTGTGAGGTAGAGGAGGATGAGGATGTGGGAGAGGCAGGCTGTAGTGTAGGAAGCTGGACGCAGGATGTTGCACGTCACCCCGGCGTATATTGTGTCATTATGAAACCGTTAGCAGCTGCAGCCGGCCATGGAGTCCCGAGCCAGCAAGATAAAAACCCGGTAAGTATCCACGTGCACATTTCCTTTTTTTCGTTCCCTCCGCGATCCCGGTGTCTGGATGTGATTATCTACGGCGTAATGGACCGGCGTCAGGTTTCCATGGAGCTGAGAGGAATGAATACTCTGGGCCCGCTTGTCAGTAGCCCTGCAGCAGACAGGAGCCCTGGATCAGGTGTGTATCTATGGGCTCGGCTGTGTACGTGAACCGGGATGGCCGGGGGGGTAGGTACCGCCGCCGCCATGTGCTCGCTGTCACACTGTCTCACGCCGCCGCGAGGTGGGATGCTTCACGGCAATAACCAGAGAGGGTCTTGGTTCATCCTGGTGTTTGAACACTCTCATAGGTAACAGTACAGTGGTTCCTTTTTCCTGGATGAAGCCCCTCCCTATGTATGGATGAGGGTTTTTTCACTGTATTTTGTGTCGTTCGGTTTTACCAAGGCTGCCTTTCTAGGGGCTGCTGTCCATGGTACTGTCCACAGCAATACACTCGGTGACTGGACACGGTACTGGACATGGTGACTGGACACAGTCACTGGACGAGGTACTGGACATGGTGACTGGACACGGTGACTGCCAGACTAGATACAGCTGTCAGGAACACATTTGTAGGCTACTGAGCATTTGCACTTGAACTGTAAATGAATTGATTGTCTGTCAGCAGCGGCTGGCATCACTCAACATGCAGAGGCCTCGGGTCTGTAGCTGTGAATCAGACACGCAGTGTGTAAACATGCAGAGGCCTCGGGTCTGTAGCTGTGAATCACAGACATGCAGTGTGTAAACATGCAGAGGCCTCGGGTCTGTAGCTGTGAATCACAGACCCACAGTGTGTAAACATGCAGAGGCCTCGGGTCTAGCTGTGAATCACAGACACACAGTGTGTAAACATGCAGAGGCCTCGGGTCTGTAGCTGTGAATCACAGACACACTGTGTGTAAACATGCAGAGGCCTCGGGTCTGTAGCTGTGAATCACAGACACACTGTGTGTAAACATGCAGAGGCCTCGGGTCTGTAGCTGTGAATCACAGACACACTGTGTGTAAACATGCAGAGGCCTCGGGTCTGTAGCTGTGAATCACAGACACACAGTGTGTAAACATGCAGAGGCCTCGGGTCTGTAGCTGTGAATCACAGACACACTGTGTGTAAAGGGTATGTTGCATTTATCGCTCTCTCAGATTTAGCCTACTTTCTCTCTCTCTCTCTCTCTTCTCATTTATCGTGTTCTCTCTCTTTTTCTCCCCAGCAGGAAATAAGTAGTTTGTTTAGGCATATTAGCATATTAATATATGCACATATGTATTAGTGAAAGTGGGGGACTGCAAACAAAGGAGGGTGTCATATTTCTGGAGTGGTGACATCATGCATGTGACTAATGTGGGGAAGCTGCATGTATATTTAGTGAGAGTAGGTGGTTGTCATAGTAGCATAGCTATTATGAGATGGTCAGTGTATCTGATTACTCTCCCTCTGTCTCAGTCAATTTCATGTAAAGGGTCTAGTGACATTGGAGATGTGTTCATTTTGCCACAGATAGTGGAACATAAAAAAGTGTGTGCTAAATAATAAACATTCTCAATGATCCAGAAAAAACATTACGCACAAACATGATATGATAAAACTCCATTGTTTTTTAATTAATGCACATTGTTTGGCTCTTATCAATGTCCCAGTTGTAAATGCTATTTGATTACTATATGACCAGTAGTTTCTATTGAGATTGGTGTCTCGTTTGTATGGTGATGGTTAGTGACACTGTTTTATCTCTCTCCTTAAGCTGTGTCCATTTCATTTGCGTGTCATTCCAGTCCTCTTGGTTGTACAGCCGGTCATCTGGCTGTGTGGAGTTGTGTCACTGGGCTGGCTGGGTTAGCCCCAGCAGAGACAATATTGGGCCTGTTTAATCGTACACCCAGCCCAAATGGCTTTAATCTCTTCATCCGCCAGTCTCGGGAAAATGAGAACCCCCGCCATCACGGGCCAAGGGGAACTCTGGGATAGCGGCCGCTAAATCTGGTCGTCCAACTTCAGCCCATTTCCTCCTCCTCCCCAGAACCACTTTCCCCGGCTACCCAGGGTATGCGTTGACAGTATTCCCGCCCCATAGTAGAGTCAGGAGCCTCCAAGCTAGGTCACCTAGTTTCTCCGTTCCCCCTCCACTGCTTCCTAGATCCCCGTGTCGGAGTTGGGCACGCTGGCAGCTTTCCTCTTCTCATCCATTGGTGGCGCGGCTATCTAGGTCATTGGGTCTGTGCTGTCATTTCGGGACTGACGGCACATCTGCTCACTATGACGGCCCAAGTGGAAGCCAGGGTTGTGTTGTGGTTTGAGCATTAGAGGACAGCACAGCTGTAATCCTCTGTGACCCGCTGCTTGTGAATATAAAGACAGCATTTTGGGCTCTGGCTCGGCTGATTTAATTATTTTTGTTAGACTTGTTCCCGCGAACGTCTTGTTGTAGGGCAGAATGGAGCTCACACAAGTCCCATACATGTGGATTAAAGTCGTTGACCTCCTGACTATTGCGTGCTAACACAATGACACATGTAAATGAATAGCGATTAGCATGCCAGCAGCAGCGCTCATTACCATGGCTTAGCTAGCCTGGTTGTTGCTAGCATCCATTTTGTCAGAATTGAATATGGCAAATAATACCTGTGAACAACTTCAATAGCTGGTGTTTGACTGGGGGGTGTGGGGGGGGCAGTTTTCTTTACAGTGCTGCTTCAACTGTTTCATGTTTGAGGGCTTTCTTGCATGCACAGTCCCCACTTCAGTTGCACCGGAATCTGGACTTTGGCTCACGCTCTCCTAAAATCTTCTCCACAAGAATATGCAAGTCATGTTTGACTCCATGGTGGAGAGTCGGCGCGACAATGGGACACGGCAAAGCAACCCTAAACCATCATGTACGCCTCAATGCATTATGGTTGGTATGAGGTGCCTCAGTTGATATGGGTCTGGTATTGTGGTCCCATTATGGTTGGTATGAGGTGCTTCAGTTGATATGGGTCTGATATTGTGGTCCCATTATGGTTGGTATGAGGTGCTTCAGTTGATATGGGTCTGGTATTGTGGTCCCATTATGGTTGGTATGAGGTGCTTCAGTTGATATGGGTCTGGTATTGTGGTCCCATTATGGTTGGTATGAGGTGCTTCAGTTGATATGGGTCTGATATTGTGGTCCCATTATGGTTGGTATGAGGTGCTTCAGTTGATATGGGTCTGGTATTGTGGTCCCATTATGGTTGGTATGAGGTGCTTCAGTTGATATGGGTCTGGTATTGTGGTCCCATTATGGTTGGTATGAGGTGCTTTAGTTGATATGGGTCTGGTATTGTGGTCCCATTATGGTTGGTATGAGGTGCTTCAGTTGATATGGGTCTGGTATTGTGGTCCCATTATGGTTGGTATGAGGTGCTTCAGTTGATATGGGTCTGGTATTGTGGTCCCATTATGGTTGGTATGAGGTGCTTCAGTTGATATGGGTCTGGTATTGTGGTCCCATTATGGTTGGTATGAGGTGCTTCAGTTGATATGGGTCTGGTATTGTGGTCCCATTATGGTTGGTATGAGGTGCTTTAGTTGATATGGGTCTGGTATTGTGGTCCCATTATGGTTGGTATGAGGTGCTTCAGTAGATATGGGTCTGGTATTGTGGTCCCATTATGGTTGGTATGAGGTGCTTCAGTTGATATGGGTCTGGTATTGTGGTCCCATTATGGTTGGTATGAGGTGCTTCAGTAGATATGGGTCTGGTATTGTGGTCCCATTATGGTTGGTATGAGGTGCTTCAGTTGATATGGATCTGGTATTGTGGCCAAACAACTCCCACCGTTGACCCATCTCTCCAGATCACACTGGTCCCGGTAGGTATCGTCGTTACCTTGGTGTCGTCTGGCAGACCTCAGTGGTGTCTTGATATTTGTTTTTGAGTGAGTTTTATATATTTATATAGGCCAGGTTTGTGCCGTTAATGTTGTAGAAACAGCATCCAGACACCTACTGGTGTATAGAAATAAAGGTACAGTCCAAGCTACTGGTGTATAGAAATAAGGGTACAGTCCAAGCTACTGGTGTATAGAAATAAGGGTACAGTCCAAGCAACTGGTGTATAGAAATAAGGGTACAGTCCAAGCAACTGGTGTACAGAAATAAGGGTACAGTCCAAGCTACTGGTGTATAGAAATAAGGGTACAGTCCAAGCTACTGGTGTATAGAAATAAAGGTACAGTCCAAGCAACTGGTGTACAGAAATAAGGGTACAGTCCAAGCTACTGGTGTATAGAAATAAGGGTACAGTCCAAGCTACTGGTGTATAGAAATAAGGGTACAGTCCAAGCTACTGGTGTATAGAAATAAGGGTACAGTCCAAGCTACTGGTGTATAGAAATAAGGGTACAGTCCAAGCTACTGGTGTATAGAAATAAGGATACAGTCCAAGCTACTGGTGTATAGAAATAAGGGTACAGTCCAAGCTACTGGTGTATAGAAATAAGGGTACAGTCCAAGCTACTGGTGTATAGAAATAAGGGTACAGTCCAAGCTACTGGTGTATAGAAATAAGGGTGCAGTCCAAGCTACTGGTGTATAGAAAAAAGGGTGCAGTCCAGGCTACTGGTGTATAGAAATAAGGGTACAGTCCAAGCTACTGGTGTATAGAAATAAGGGTACAGTCCAAGCTACTGGTGTATAGAAATAAGGGTACAGTCCAAGCTACTGGTGTATAGAAATAAGGGTACAGTCCAAGCTACTGGTGTATAGAAATAAGGATACAGTCCAAGCTACTGGTGTATAGAAATAAGGGTACAGTCCAAGCTACTGGTGTATAGAAATAAGGGTACAGTCCAAGCTACTGGTGTATAGAAATAAGGGTACAGTCCAAGCTACTGGTGTATAGAAATAAGGGTGCAGTCCAAGCTACTGGTGTATAGAAAAAAGGGTGCAGTCCAGGCTACTGGTGTATAGAAATAAGGGTACAGTCCAAGCTACTGGTGTATAGAAAAAAGGGTGCAGTCCAAGCTAGGCTTTAGCCCCCCTGGTTTTACTCCTCTTGTCTAGCATTTGGTTTTGTGCAGTGACCTGGTTAATGATTTTACGGCCAATTGACGGCCTATAATGGCGTAACTAGTACTGGTATTGGGCTGTGGGCTATTTTATTTCGAGCTACACCATTTAAAATGACTCATGTGACTCTGGTCTTTCTGAATTCTGTGTTTTAATCCTGATGTTAGTGTACTGCAATCAATGCACGGTGGTGAGATGTGATATCTTCTGCTCAGATACGTTTTTGATTCATTGCTTATTTAGAAGTGTTAATTACAACAGCAGGAATGTATTTTTACCACCATTAAAAGCTGTTGATTAGGTTCTTACAGCCCCATCGTGATGACAGTCAGTGTGAAGAACCCTGATTTAAGAAGGTGATCTGTCGTTCAAATGTTTCAAACTGAATTAGTTGGAAATGCACCTCGAAATCCGTTCTGCCGCCAATATATTCCATTTACCCACTTGGGGCTGTCATAAAGGCTATTTCTGAAGGTTTTTCTTTATAATCCGTAAGTCTGTTATTTAAATTTGCCCAAGCGTCTGTTATTTTTCATATGCGTCTTAGAAATCGTGAAGACTGTATATGGACCTTGTTTTAGCGCACAATTATTTTCCTGTTCCAGTTTGTGTTCAGATTTGAATATCTTAGACCCTTAGCTTAATCACATGTTGTAAATCTTCAATTATAGTTACTATTATTAAATTGTGTTTAGGGGTTGTTGTTTTTTCAGAACAACTTTACGGTTGCAAACATGGAGGAATGGAAAAGCAAAACACTCAAATATTCATTTTTAACTGTGCCGCTTGGTGCCTAACGTTTAATACACGTAATGAGTCCTGAAATATCCTGGTATCTGTTAGGATAGATATGCTTGTGGCTTTATGCTCCGGGACCGGAATATCAGAATATATCAGAATAAGTGGTTGCTGTTGTTCTGCTGGTCTCGCTGGACCACTTAAAGTGTTGGCCCATTCCCTTTCGTTAGTCCTGAGATTTGGGTCGGTCTCAGACTGTCTGTGGAACCACATCCAGTAGGGTTCTACCCGGTTGATATGAAAGCTAGGCCACGGTATCATCGTGAGGAAATCCAGTTCTTTTAGTCATGTTCTTACTGACATCATGCCAAAGGTTTTCGCCAACACATGTCTTGTGACATGCTGGAGACCCAGGCTTTAATCTGTCATTCTCACCCAGACACATGGACCCAGTAGCCTGGACTGTACCCTTGTTTCTATACACCAGTAGCTTGGACTGTACCCTTATTTCTATACACCAGTAGCTTGGACTGTACCCTTATTTCTATACACCAGTAGCCTGGACTGTGTCCTTATTGGAGTCACAGTCACAGGATTTAAAATGTTGAGCCAACGTTTAAAAACAAATTATTCTTTTTTCATGTCAAGTTTGTGTCTCCTACTCAAACCGGTGTGTTGGAAAGCTCTATGGGTCTCCATGGAGATCATAGAAGTGGGAAATTTAATTAACAGCGCTTTGTTCGATTATTAATTATATGAAAGAAGTTAAGTACGGACCTCATTAATATTTGTTCATGTACATTATTAAACTATTACGATGGCTGTGTAATCGCCCAAGTGTGAGTTAGGTTAATGCCTTTTTAATTTAAACCAAATGAATGCTGAGGGGACGCGAGCTGAACTAAACCGAAGAAGAAATGATGACCGTCTCGAATCAAATGTTCCTCTGGGGATTACAATCTCTGTCAGATCACTGGGCTTTTAGCTCCAAAACAATCTCATTTGTACATTTCAACTTTTCTTGGCGTTGTGTCTCCCAACGCACACCGCCTCCACCTGTTCTCCGGGCCACATGGGGCACAGGGTCTATTAATAAAATTGTGAACTAATTCCGTTCTAGGGTTTTGGTTCAGAACTAAACGAGTATTACGCCCACGTGCAGCCAACTGGCTGTTAAAGGCCTGACGGCCATGCGTGTGTTGAGACTGCTGAAACTGACCATCTGTCCGTTTCTGTGTGTGTATGTTTGCGCGCAATGTGTGTGTGTGTGTGTGCGCGCGCAGCTCCCCGCAGACTTCAGCCGACTCCACCTGGCCGACGGCCTGCACCCACAGGTGACCCACGTGTCCTCCAGCCAATCAGGATGTAGTGTCACCAGCGACTCTGGGAGCAGCAGTCTGTCAGATATATACCAGGTAAGCACAGGCCCCATCTGGAACGTCCCCAAACCGTGATGGCGTTGGAATGCATTCGCAACGTTCCCGTAACGGACTCACAACGTTTCTGGAACGTTCCTGTACCATTATCATCTAAAATGGCCATTTTGCTGCCCCCCCCCCCCCAACCACCCGTCGGTTCGTAATGTTCAGCACTCTTAAGTAATTTTGACCTAATCCTATTATTACCACACACATGCACCCCATTGGCTCCCAGCATCACCTCCTACTGTCTGACTGTGGTCTCTATTAGTGTGTGTTAGTTGCTGTTTGTCTGTGTGATGTAGTTAGGGGGTGGGGCCAGGTTGTGTGGAGGGGGTGGGGCCAGGTTGTGTGGAGTGGGGGCCGGGTTGTGTGGAGTGGGGGGCCGGGTTGTGTGGAGTGGGTGGGGCCGGGTTGTGTGGAGTGGGTGGGGCCGGGTTGTGTGGAGTGGGTGGGGCCGGGTTGTGTGGAGGGGGTGGGGCCGGGTTGTGTGGAGGGGGTGTGGCCGGGTTGTGTGGAGGGGGTGTGGCCGGGTTGTGTGGAGGGGGTGGGGCCGGGTTGTGTGGAGTGGGTGGGGCCATGTTGTGTGGAGTGGTTGCGGCCAGGTTGTGTGGAATGGGTGGGGCCAGGTTGTGTGGAGTGGGTGGGGTACAGCTTGCGAGCCTCTATCTTTCATCTCTCTATTTAAATATCTGTCTTTATTTATATATCTTTCTATAGCTACCTTTTGTTTTGGCAGTTCTCTGTCCAGGATCAACCTGTCAATAGCCTGTCCTCTTCAAATTGTTCTTCTCAGTTATTTTTACTCACTTGTGGAGACAAGTAATCTTAGCCTTGCCTAGGCATGATGAGATTTGGAGGCGTGGCCTTGCAAGTGGACCTGCCTTCACAGTAACCTTTGACTCTGGCTGTTAATTGAGTGAACACCTGTAAAAATGCCAGTACCTGTGAAAACACTGGGACCAGTAAAACATTGAGTAAACACACTGGAACATATGTGTACGCACTGAAACAACACACTGGATCCTGTAAAACATACTGGAACATATAAAACACAATGGAAAACATACTGGAAAACTTAAATCATTGTGCAACATATAAAAGACACAGAAAACATAAAATATACTGGAATATATGAAGCACACTGGAAAACGTAAAAAAAAAACCTGAAACACGCGTTACACGCGTTAGGTAACTAAAAGAAATGACACACTTAAAGTGTAATAACTTATGTCTATAATTAGATAACTGTTTCAGATAATGCTTTGTGTTCACCCTTCAGTCCGCTCTTTGGGGGCTGGAGTGGTTATTATTTGTCTCCCGGGCAACAAGAACAGGGCCGCATTCCAACTGTCATTCCCTGTCAAACATAACGACTGTTTTGGGTCTGAATAAATAATGAAATCGGTTCTTTAGAAGGAGGCTTGAAAGCATTGATCCAAGAATAGTTCTGTTGAAATACTAACTACTGAAGCCCCCCCAAAAAAAGTGGTATTTTGCTCAATGCACATTTATGGATCACATGCACAGTGATACACACACGTAATGATAAATACATACACACACACATGCTCATACACGTAGGGCCTGTATATCAAGATAATATTCCATGTTTACGTCAGACACTAATGCTTCAGAATTCCCAGTAAGTTTTGCGACTCAGCGGTGGAGAACGGTAGAGGTTGAAGGTCGGGGCAGTGTGGCCGATGTGAAAAGGCTGGGCGTGTTTAGCCTAGCTCGGTGTCTAATACGAAACAAGCATTACACGTTATGAACAGGCGGCACTGTTCAATTAATAGCTTCTACGATAAGCCAATAATAGAGGATATGAGGATGTCCTGTGACTGACATCTGTCTTGTTATAGAAACACTTTAGTCCCTGCCTGAGGCGTGGACTACGACGCCAATGTTTGTTGTTGTGGAATCTAGGTGTGTGTTTTTTCACAGGCTCTCTGGCGTCCGTAGTCATTGACGACCGGGTGATGCTGCAGATTCCATGCGTTTTCTCTGGTCTCACTGCAGCCGATATTAGAGCTTACCTATTCCCCGTAGCACCAAGAACCAATATCCTACGGGTTTAAGCGTATTTGCTGTTTCTGTCCACTGGTCGACCCCTGTCCCAAGGGAATAACCCGCCCTACCTCGCCCCGTCAGGCCCCGCCCACTTCACCGCCCTCCTGTAGCCTGACTGGCCAATCAGACAGAGCCCTGAATCATTAATGAGACGTTTGCACATGAAGGTTAAGGAGAAATGACATGGTGCTATGTTCAGCGAGAGACAAGGAATCTCTCAATATCTGAAAAATTTACTAAACCCGTCTGGCTGCCTCGCTGGTAATGATGCGTCTGGGATTGGGCTTCTGCAGGCATTTTGCAAAGGCAACGTTGTTTTCTGCTATTTCTGTGAAAAGGCACGACTTTAAGCAGCAGATCCAGGTAAGAGAAGTTCATTGTCACTACCGATCTGGCATGAGTGATATTTTAAGTTTTCGGCTCCCTGTGTTCTGTGCCTGTTTTTTTGTTCTCAAGCAGGTGCTTGTATTGAAAGTGCGAAACGCATAATATGGCCTCTATGATATTTATAGCACGTTAGAAGCCTTGTAGGCTGCGCCGCTCTGAGTTCGCTATTTATATGGATGTGACATTGTCGATTTCATTACTTTTGTTTTTGTTCATTTTTCCAACTCTTTTCTGCATGTTTTATCTCAGTCTTTCAACTAGGTTATCGTGCTTTAAAGGGACCACAGGAGGAAATAGAGCTGTGAGAAAATGAGCAGAAGGTTTTATGCAAAGCAGAGTGTTTGGTTAGGACTGTTGACGTATGTCTACATATACTGTACAGCACAGGGCACACACAACCCTGTTCTGTCTTCGTTAGTACATGTTCTGAAGACTGGAAAATATATTTCCTTTATTGGACTTTCCTTCATATACATGTGTGTGGATTTCAAAGGTTGGATTGAAGAAGTTTTCGTTACATTTGATGTACCAGCATTTTGTGTGGTTGTTGCGCTAAACATTTTTTTTTTAGATTGACCAAAACCCACACCTCAGCGCACCTGTGCTGTTAAATGTGGAGATGATGGATGAAACAAACGCTTTGTATGGACCAGCGGCCATGTTACCAGAACCAGGTTGATGGTTCTGGTGGAGATAAAATATGCTTTGTTATGGTTGACTCTGGATAACTTGAACATGGTTAACTTAACTGATCCTGGGTGACTGGACCCCGGGTGGTGACTGGTGACTGGACCCCGGGTGGTGACTGAACCCCGGGTGGTGACTGAACCCCGGGTGGTGACTGGACCCCGGGTGGTGACTGGACCCCGGGTGGTGACTGGACCCCGGGTGGTGACTGGACCCCGGGTGGTGACTGGACCCCGGGTGGTGACTGGACCCCGGGTGGTGACTGGGCCCCGGGTGGTGACTGGGCCCCGGGTGGTGACTGGACCCCGGGTGGTGACTGGACCCCGGGTGGTGACTGGACCCCGGGTGGTGACTGGGCCCCGGGTGGTGACTGGGCCCCGGGTGGTGACTGGACCCCGGGTGGTGACTGGACCCCGGGTGGTGACTGGGCCCCGGGTGGTGACTGGACCCCGGGTGGTGACTGGACCCCGGGTGGTGACTGGACCCCGGGTGGTGACTGGACCCCGGGTGACTTGCTTCTGAGTTATTGGAACATGAATGACACTATCCAGTATGACTAACACACATGCTTCTCCTTTATCTAACCCTCAGGCCACAGAGAACGAGCCAGGAGACATGGACCTCAGTGGCCTTCCTGAGACCGCCGTTGACTCCGAGGAGGACGATGACGAGGAGGACATGGAGCGAGCGTCAGACCCCCTCATGAGCCGAGACATCGTGCGGGACTGCCTGGAGAAGGACCCAATGGACCGCACTGACGATGACATCGGTGAGTCTATCCGACCAAGGGTTCCCCCTGACGCTCGCCGTTCGTTCCCCCTGACGCTCGCCGTTCGTTCCCCCTGACGCTCGCCGTTCGTTCCCCCTGACGCTCGCCGTTCGTTCCCCCTGACGCTCGCCGTTCGTTCCCCCTGACGCTCGCCGTTTGTTCCCCCTGACGCTCGCCGTTCGTTCCCCCCTGACGCTCGCCGTTCGTTCCCCCCTGACGCTCGCCGTTCGTTCCTCCCTCTTGTGTCTGATAACAACCACTGTCCATGTCGTGTGAGTCTTTCGCTTGTTTTGCTCAATATGTTTTTGGAAGAACATCAAAAGACGTTGAAGTTTGGGCTTTGTTCACAAAAAGGAAATCCTACTCCAAACTCTAATTAGTATTATCTGTGATTTTAATCAAACGTTCCCCAGCTACACTCCCTGCCGTCACTGTGTTTTAACCCCACGCCACCCCACCGTATTGGCTAGCTACCATTGTGTCCATCTGCAGGCTTTTGTGCTTCGCTGCATTCATTAGGTGAATGTATTTCAGCCCACGGGGATATTTGTTCTGTGCCAGACGAGGCCTGTGGTATCTTTCAGCAGAGAGACAGCCACAGTGACAATCCGGAGAAAATAAACGGATTAATATTTACTCCCAGTTAGAGCTCAGCTGTAGATGTGGTATATGAACGAGGTAGTGGGGTACGACTGGAGAATAGAAGTGAGCCGACCCGTTTTCCTCTCTCCCTGGCAAAACACCCCCCTCCTCCCCGTTCTCCTCTCAGTGCCGGCAGGCTTTTTTAGGTCAACGCCGCACCTCCCCACCTCCTCACCTCCCCACATCCCCTCTCCCGGCACATTAAAGATTCAGTGCTTCTGCAAGCTTCCCACAAAACGCTGTTGCCATGCCAAGCTCAGGTCAGCCGGTTCTGCAGACTTATGGGTTATGATGTGGCGATGGGTCCTTACCTGACCCCCCACAATTATATTCAATTCAAAATGAACGAAACGTACCTTGCAGAATCAGCAGCCGATATATAGTGTCAAATTGGCCATGTTTATAAGAAGAAACTGCATCCTTTTCCTTAATCCTATTCATTTTGTCATCCGTACAATGTTTTTCTCTTTGTTAATTTGTGCATTTTGTCATTACGCATATTGTTCATAAGATACTCGGTAAGTAAGCCTGTAAGTCTGTTGAAAGGGGGAGAGAAACTGAATTAATTAGTCTTTTACTTGTGGTCGAGTCATTTAATTCTGCGTGAGTTATATCTTGCCTCAGAGGTGGTATGTTCTAGACTCTAGAGAATGTGTTATCCAACCTGGGTACCAGCTTTTGGAAGCTATTTATCCCCAGATTAACTCTGAGTAACCTTGGTAACTCCTCAAACCGGGTTAGTTGGATACCCCACTGTGATTGGCTTTGATAGTTCTTTTGTGTTGTTAATTAAATTATTATCTTTGCACTCCCCTCTGTGTAATTTATTAGACACATTAAATTACTTATTATTAACCTTAGATGAAGAATTCGTATGCCGAAGGTTGGAAAACCTGGTCAGCATTTCTGTTCTCCTCCCAAAGCCACATAGAGGTTGAAAGGAGAGCCAGTAGATGACCAGCCCAGTTCATTCTACCCTGTGTCAAGTCCTTGTCTTCCTAACCTCTTGCCTGTCTTTCTCCTTATCTCTCTTTTCTCTCCTCCTTCTCCCCCTCTCTCTTCTCCCCCTCTCTCTTCTCCCCCTCTCTTCTCCCCCTCTCTCTTCTCCCCCTCTCTCTTCTCCAACTGCTTCTACAGAGCAATTACTCGAGTTCATGCATCAGCTTCCAGCGTTTGCCAACATGACCATGTCTGTGAGGAGGGAGCTTTGTGCCGTCATGGTGTTCGCTGTAGTCGAACGGGCCGGCACCATCGTCCTGAACGACGGGGAAGAGGTTGGTGTTTGGGTTTATCTAGGGTGTCCCCGGTTGGGGTATGTGTATGTCTCTGTGTGTTTGGGTTCTGCCTGTGTTGTGTGCGTCTTGAGTGTGTCTGTATTTGCTCCTAAGTGACCTGGGCTTGCACTTTTGGCCCTTGGCATTTCCAATAATGGTCTCTCTTCTTCCATGCACATTGTTTCCTTCAGCTCTAACGCCATCTCCCATCATCTCGGGATCATAACAGACCCCAAGGGGAACTGTGCCCGAGATCACTTATCCACTTCCTCTGCAGTCTGGACAAGCCTCTGGTTTTGAATCAAGACATTTTGGTCATTTTATCGCAACAATGCACCCTAACAATTGTGAAGAGCCCTGGCCTGAAGGCCTGTCCACTCCAATGGCAGTCCAGTCAATGTGAACTATCACTCCAGTAAGCCGACGTACACACGTATTGGCCACTGTCTTTGCCTCACAATAAGGGCGTGCTCCTGCAGACAGCCACGTGCCTGTGTCTTTCTATATAAAGCAGTTACTGTTCAGTACGGTCATCAGTTTGGGCTGAACCAAAGACCTAAGCAACTGAGCGCTGCATATTTATTTGTGCCAGACATTCCGGTTGTAGGATCTCACAAGCTACAGAGTTTTTCCGCACACAACCATTTTTGGGGTTTACAGAAAATGGTGCGACATATAAAAGCAGCTCCTTGACGCGAGGCAGAAGAATCGCCTCAAACAGGCATATTTACACTGATAATAATTGTGTTGTACCAAGATCCAAGTGGAATGTTTCTGACAACTTGTAGAAACTGTTGAAGCCAGGCCTGGGTTTACCCTGTGATGTACTCTTACAAAATGACAACATCAAGAATACGATTTGCAGTCTTCTGTTCCATAACTAGAGATACCTTATATGTTTTTATTATGCTGGGTTATTATGTCATGGAACTTAATGTGGCTAATGATTAAGAATATCTATGAAGATCTGATCCACATGTGATTCCCAATAAAAGCCATAAAACATCGATTGAGGCTTTAGTTAGAGGTGGCTTATCGCCGACAAATTGCTAACGGCTAAGCATAATGTGTTAAAGCGTTCATTGCTGTGATCATTTTCTTTCAACATTGATCCCAGCATAATGATTCAACCACAGAATGATGACTTAAGTACTTCTGACCGTTAACTATTTGTGGTTGTGGTGTTTGTCAGCTGGACTCATGGTCAGTGATCCTGAACGGTTCGGTCGAGGTGACATATCCTGAGGGCAGGCCGGAGATCCTGTGTATGGGGAACAGCTTTGGGGTTTCTCCGACCATGGAGAAGGAGTACATGAAGGGTGTAATGAAGACCAAGGTGGACGACTGTCAGGTAACACACACAGCCGAATGACACACACACACACAGCCGACTCACACACAGTGTTTTAAGTGCTGTATATTGGTGTAATGGTGTCTGTAATGGTGTCTGTAATGGTGTCTGTAATGGCGTCTCCAGGCTAAAGGTTTCTCCCTCTACTCCAGTTTGTGTGCATAGCTCAGCAGGAATATTGCTGCATCCTCAACCAGGTGGAGAAGAACATGCAGAAGGTGGAGGAAGAAGGCGAAATCGTCATGGTGAAGGAGCACCGCGAACTGGACCGCACCGGGACCCGAAAAGGCCACATTGTCATCAAGGTGCTTTATCATTCCGGAATATTCTTTAAGTCATCCAAACTACTTCCGAAGGGATATGTAACGCATCTCTGTGATATAACTGTAATGATTCATGTTAGGTGTCATGAATAACGATGCATCCAACGTTTTGTGATAAATAACGTGTTTCGTTCTTATCTCTTATGGATATTGGGATACCATACTTTTGCCAGTGGCTTTACCGCGGGATAATTCTGCTAACATTTCTACCTGTACTCCTGTGACATTCCCAATAGGGCACGACAGAGCGTCTGACCATGCATCTGGTGGAGGAGCACTCTGTAGTGGACCCCACCTACATCGAAGACTTCCTGCTCACCTACAGGACTTTCCTCTCAAGCCCCATGGTCGTGGGCAACAGGCTCCTGGAGTGGTTCCACGATCCAAGTCTCAGGGACAAGGTCGGCTCCCAGCTTAAAGCGTTTCTATTTTATTAAGGGATTTTTAGTCGCTGTAACAGCTCACAGAAGCAAACCGTTTTTACATGCTTATTTTTTAATGAATATAGAGATTAAGACCTATATACACAAACACAAGTGTTATTTTATTCTACATGCATACAGAATCCGGCCTAATAGTCAGTTCGTGCTTATGGTCATGCTAACTGGCTAACCTGCTAACTGATTTCCATGCTAACTAGCTAACATCCACAGGTTACACGGGTAGTCTTGATGTGGGTGATATGAATGGTTTTCCTCTCACATCCACAGGTTACACGGGTAGTCTTGATGTGGGTGATATGAATGGTTTTCCTCTCACATCCACAGGTCACACGGGTAGTCTTGATGTGGGTGATATGAATGGTTTTCCTCTCACATCCACAGGTTACACGGGTAGTCTTGATGTGGGTGATATGAATGGTTTTCCTCTCACATCCACAGGTCACACGGGTAGTCTTGATGTGGGTGATATGAATGGTTTTCCTCTCACATCCACAGGTCACACGGGTAATCTTGATGTGGGTGATATGAATGGTTTTCCTCTCACATCCACAGGTTACACGGGTAGTCTTGATGTGGGTGATATGAATGGTTTTCCTCTCACATCCACAGGTCACACGGGTAGTCTTGATGTGGGTGATATGAATGGTTTTCCTCTCACATCCACAGGTCACACGGGTAGTCTTGATGTGGGTGATATGAATGGTTTTCCTCTCACATCCACAGGTCACACGGGTAGTCTTGATGTGGGTGATATGAATGGTTTTCCTCTCACATCCACAGGTCACACGGGTAATCTTGATGTGGGTGATATGAATGGTTTTCCTCTCACATCCACAGGTCACACGGGTAGTCTTGATGTGGGTGATATGAATGGTTTTCCTCTCACATCCACAGGTCACACGGGTAATCTTGATGTGGGTGATATGAATGGTTTTCCTCTCACATCCACAGGTTACACGGGTAGTCTTGATGTGGGTGATATGAATGGTTTTCCTCTCACATCCACAGGTCACACGGGTAGTCTTGATGTGGGTGATATGAATGGTTTTCCTCTCACATCCATAGGTCACACGGGTAGTCTTGCTGTGGGTGAACAATCACTTCAATGACTTTGAAGGCAACCCCGCAATGACTCGCTTTCTTGAAGAGTTTGAGAACAATCTGGAGAGAGAGGTTCGTGTCTCAGTTAAGCATTGCATGTTTTGATATCTAGTTCAAACATTCAAGATCCCCTTTCCCCTGTACAAATCTCCTATTTTACCACCACCAAATCTTCCCCAATTTATCAAACATGAAACCCTGCTTTGATAAGAGAGTAAACAATCTGAACGTCCTTTACAGAAAATGTGCGGCCATCTTAGACTGTTAAACATTGCCTGTGCTGCTAAAGCCAAACTTCGTCTGGTGACGCTGACCAAACCGTCGAGGGAGGCCCCGCTAGCCTTTACCCTGCTTGGGGGTTCGGAGAAGGGCTTCCGGATCTTCATTGACAGCGTGGAGCCTGGTAGCAAAGCAGCGGAGGCCGGCCTCAAACGAGGAGATCAGGTGAATAACTGTCCATACTGCATGTTCACAATGGTTCATATAAAAGCTCCATGTGTGCCTAGTTGACCCGGCACATTGGTAAATAAAGTATGTAGGTTCCATGCCTTAAATCAGATATGGTGCTTATCCACTAACAGTCTGTGATTTAGGGGATTTGGAGATCTTTCTCACTTTTTTGTTTTTGTACTCTTGTTTTGTGAATTTTTATATGATTTCTAAGTGTTTATATTAAAATGGGCGGTTCTGAATAAAGAACATTTGATGAAATTCAAAAAACCCAAATGGCTATTTAGGAAAGAAGACACTGTCTATCTCGAATGGTTGGAAGTCAAGATGAATTGTGTATCTTTTTTTAAATGATTGCTTAAAGATAGGTGTACAGATGTAAGTGGGCGGGGCAATTGGAGGGTGAAACTCCAATGAATAATAATAATAACAACAACATAAGAGATATTGACAAATACACATGCATGTAACTTCTTTTTTTTACGTTTGAGTAATTCCCTTTGATGTTCTCACCCGCATTGACTTGCATTGATTTTCATTGCACGCTTTGTTTAATAATTGATTATTGCACTGTACATAGAATTTTCCAGCACCACATGGCTTTACACCCAAATACATTAGTGTTGTGTAAAACAAACTCTTATGACACGGCCGCTGAGAGGGAACTGAAGTTTAGGCTAGAGATATGGGAAGAGGCGTGGCTCCAATGTGATGCTGATGGTAGTTTAAATGGTTCAGTGGGCTGGAGTTTGTTGCCTGCAATATCACCGCTGTGGATTTGTCTCGTGCCTGAATTAACTGGATGAGACATTTGACTAACTGTATAATAACCTTGTTGCGTCTATTTCTAGATTCTAGAAGTGAATGGGCAGAACTTCGAAAATGTTCAGCTCTCGAAAGCCAACGAGATCCTGAGGAACAACACCCACTTGTCTATTTCTGTGAAAACCAATCTCTTAGGTGAGTTCAGTGTATATAGCTGACACTACGAAATAATATAACAAAATGTTGATAAGTCTTCGTTAACCCCATAACATCACCTCAGTGTTCAAGGAGCTGCTATCTCGACCGGAACATGACCATGACGCGGAGGGCGAGGAGCCCCTGGAGGTGGACCGTAAGAACGGGGCCCCAGCACACCTTCCCAAGATCGGGGACATCAAGAAGGGCTCACGTTACTCCATCCCTGACCTGGCCGTGGATGTTGAGCAGGTGATAAACGGACTGCAGTACCCACAATGCATTACAGATGGCTGCAGGGTTTTTCTTATTCTGGCACAAAACGCATTGTTTCTTAAAATGTCTAACCGGATGATGTCACATCGTATTATTGCAGGTGATGGGCCTGGAGAAGGCCAGCAAGAAGGCCAAAGCAAACACTGTAGGAGGCAGGAACAAACTCAAGAAGATCTTCGACAAGACACTCACCAGCATCCTGCCGCCTAAACCATACAAGTAAGACGGCCGAGGCCGTGTTTACCTCAGAGTTAGAGAGGAGTTGAATTAGGTGTGGTATTTTAAAATATGTTTTAAGCCACCGTATACCTTATCAGAATCAGGTGTATTCATCTCTAGAAGTTTTCATCAAATGCAACCTTAGCATTGGAATTGCGTTGCTCTAGGGAAAAACAGCCACACTGGACCCACCTTTACCCTCCCTTGCTTACTTTGTTTCCATAGCGAGGTGGGCGTGGGCCAATCGCAGGACGACAGCATCGTAGGCCTGAAACAGTCTAAACAGATTCCGGCTGCTTTGCCAGTCAGTGGCAACCTGTCCTCCAGCAACCCCGACCTACTGCAGTCCCACCACCGCATCCTGGACTTCAACAACCAGCCTGGTGAGAAACACGCATCTCCCTGGAATCTCTGTCGTGCTGAACTTTGTATAGCATTCTACATTACCCACATTTCTACATAATCTGGGTCACGGTGTGACATTACTGACAATATGATCCAATTGTGACATGGCTCAATAATTTGGGTCCATTCCAATTAGTCAGCTATTTTCATGTCCTACATGTTGGTCCAACGTTGTCTTGATGTTGTACTTCCGTTCCAGACATGTCGGACCAGGTGCTCCGAGTGTTCAAGGCGGACCAGCAGAGCCGCTATATCATGATTGGCAAAGACACCACGGCCAAGGAAGTGGTGGCCCAGGCTATCCGGGAGTTCGCCCTGACGGCAACGCCTGAAGCCTATTCGCTGTGCGAGGTGTCCGTCACACCGGAGGGCGTCATCAAACAGCGCAGACTACCGGAGCAGCTTTCCAAGTTGGCTGATAGGATACAGCTCAGTGGCAGGTAATGACTCGGCGTATTATTATTTATTTTCAGGTGTACAGGTTGGTCCCATGTATTTTACAACATTTTATATACCCTCTTATAAGATCCCAAACCTCTTTAACATTCCTGTGACGAGTTACATTTTTCAGGCCTTTCTCACTCTATTTGTATTTTATATCAGGTTGTTGGGACAGTCCCTTGGATGCCTGTTAATCACACCGTAACACTTCTGAAGACAATCACAACAAAAACAAGTTCTGAATGAAACGCGCTCCTTCTATTATCCCCAGGTACTACCTGAAGAGCAACATGGAGACGGAGACGCTGTGCTCCGACGAGGACGCCCAGGACCTCCTTCGCGAAGGCCAGATCTCGCTCCTCCAGCTGTCCACCGTGGAGGTGGCCACACAGCTCTCGATGCGCGCGTTCGAGCTCTTCTGCGCCATCGAGCCCACCGAGTACATCGACGACCTGTTCAAGCTCAAGTCCAAGACCGGCTCATTCTGCCTCAAGCGCTTCGAGGAGGTCATCAACCAGGAGACCTTCTGGGTGGCGTCTGAGGTTACACGGGAACCCAACCAGCTCAAACGTATGAAGACGGTCAAGCACTTCATCAAGATCGCGCTACACTGTAGAGAGTGCAAGAACTTCAACTCCATGTTCGCCATCATCAGGTGAGGTTGGCCTGCCGACCCGGATCAGGCGTACCTGGTTCTGTTGAAATGCTTCCCAGAGATCTTGTTTATCTTCATGATACCCAGAGATGGTTCCCTCTAATATGAGTGTTCTAACCAGAAGTGTTTCTTTGTACTCCTACAGTGGTCTGAACCTGGCCCCAGTATCTAGACTCCGGGGCACTTGGGAAAAGCTGCCTAGTAAGTACGAGAAGCTGTTTGGGGACCTGCAGGACCTGTTTGACCCATCCAGGAACATGGCCAAGTACCGGAACGTACTGAACAACCAGAACCTTCAGCCACCCATCATTCCCCTCTTTCCCGTCATCAAGAAGGACCTCACCTTCCTGCACGAAGGTAGGCAACGACCCACAATCCAACAGTGATTCACAAGAGGAAACCCCCAGGCTTCTAAAAGGCCATCCCCTACTTGTCCCTGAGTCAGTTTAAGTATGCTTACCGGACAGGGTCACCAGATACTATCACAGAGAAATGTATCAACGGACCTTCTGTTACCCTGTAGGCTGTTACATGACTCATCTGAATCAACCTGTTGTGTGAATAATGGAGATTCTTTCTGCTCGTTCCCCAGGCAATGACTCTAAAGTGGACGGCCTGGTGAACTTTGAGAAGCTGCGGATGATTGCCAAAGAGATCCGGCACGTGGGTCGTATGGCCTCCGTCAACATGGACCCGGCACTCATGTTCCGAACTAGGTACAGTCACGACGGGGTTACCCAAGTACAAAACGAATGATTCCTCGCCTTTTAGGTCCAATCAAATCATCGTCTCTGTGATCGTTCACGTGTAGATTGTCAAAGTTCTTTCCGCTTCCACGCTTTTTTCCCGGGCTACCCAGCTGTGAGCTGTACTACGCACTGTGCTTTGTCTATTTATGGTTGTCGTGGAAACAATATATATATATATGTGTAAAAGTGTCCCTGTTTGTCCACCATGCTTTATTGTTCAGTTGTAAAGGTTGTGTCCTCCTCTCTGTTGTTGTGGGCCCCTGGTTACCTACTCGTCCTGGTGGCTTTCGGTGCTCTATCTTGTCTAAGCTTGTCTCCTTTCTCTCTCTTTCGTTCCCTCGTCCACTCTTTGCCCCCACGCTTCACTGTTCATGGCTATCCCTTCTAGGAAGAAGAAATGGAGGAGTTTAGGGTAAGTGTTGTGACCTACGACCTTTCCATGCTATTTTTCTTCCGCCCTATTTGCTCCCTCCCTCCCTCCCTTCCTGGTTTTCGACGGCTCCTGTCCAAGTGTTTTCCATTGACTGTCTGATAGACTTCTAACACTGCTTGGCGCTCTAGCAAACCATTTCTTTAGAAATGAACATCACCTTTGCTAGTTTCAGGTCACACCAAAATTGTATTCATAATTGTGTTATCGTTCATTTTTATTCATAAAGCCATTCATCATTTGTTAACTAGCAAAAGTGATAGGTTTGTGTCGTCCCAGCTAGCCTTTTTAACAACAAGGCTTATCTGCATACACCCCTTGTGTGGTTTTATTTGCTCTCTTGGTGTGGTTTGGATTTATCCACACTATTTCAGACTCTCCATGGTTTGGATTTATCCACAGACTTAAAATAGCTTGTTCAGCACAGGACTGTAGCTTGTGCTACGATTAAGGCCAAGGTGATTAAGTTTATCAATACTCTGGCTAACCTAACGCAACATGCTTTATATGCAGTAACCCTCCACTAATATTGGCACCCTTATTTAATGTCTTCGATGTTCATCCTCAAATTTAATTCAAAATCTTAACTAAAATGTAACCTTTTATTAAAGTAGACAATTAAAAGACACATAAAGTCTTATCATGAAACCCATTTTTCTCAAATATCTGCGTCACAGTTATTGGCACCCCTTCTCTTACTACTTTTTGCAACCTCCCGTTGTCAAGATACCAGCTAAAGTTTTCTCCTGTAAAGCACAATAAGATTGGATAGCACATGGCAAGGTCAGGGTTCGTAAGTAAGGGGTCAAGATCTCTAGGGTTTCGGGTAGGAAAAAAACACAATGTCAAAGGTCTACCATCATACTTCACTGAGGGAATGAGGTTATTTTTCTCTTGGCTTTTTTCTGTCTTCGTCGAACCCACCTGTTTTCAAAAACTCTATTTTATTCTAGTCTGACCATAGAACCCGGTTCCCAGTTGATGACAGAAAGGCTTTAATTAAATATGTTCGATTATTAACAATTTTTTTTATGACAAACTGCAAATACCTTCCTTTTACAGCTAATTTTTTATTCACATTTGACAAAGGTGCCATTATTAGAGGAGGCCAATGTAGACATTTATTTCATTAACACCACATAGTACTGAGTGGGTGCCATTATTAGAGGAGGCCAATGTAGACATTTATTTCATTAACACCACATAGTACTGAGTGGGTGCCATTATTAGAGGAGGCCAATGTAGACATTTATTTCATTAACACCACATAGTACTGAGTGGGTGCCATTATTAGAGGAGGCCAATGTAGACATTTATATCATTAACACCACATAGTACTGAGTGGGTGCCATTATTAGAGGAGGCCAATGTAGACATTTATATCATTAACACCACATAGTACTGAGTGGGTGCCATTATTAGAGGAGGCCAATGTAGACATTTATTTCATTAACACCACATCATATTGAGTGGGTGCCAGGGTTCTGCTGAAAATACATTTTACTTCAGTTACCTTGGGTTTAGACCACGGTAATGAAAACTGTAATTATGACCCCTAACCCCCCCCACACACACACACACACACCCACACACGTTCCTGGATGATTGCTCTCCTCCCCTACTTCTTTGGAATGCATGGACTGTTCTGGAGCTCAGATGAATGTCCCTGACGCCTCTCTTATATGCATGTCTGCTTCGAACCACCTTCCTCCCAAATACCTTACAGGAATACACTTAACACACACACTCCGCTCTACCTTTATAGGAAAAACACTCATCTATACCTTTATAGTAGAACACAATAATCTATACCTTTATAGTAAATCACACTCACTTTCAGTTTTATAGTAGAACACACTCACTGTCAGTTCTATAGTAGAAGACACTCACTTTCAGTTCTATAGTAGAAGACACTCACTTTCAGTTCTATAGTAGAACACACTCACTTTCAGTTCTATAGTAGAACACACTCACTTTCAGTTCTATAGTAGAACACACTCACTTTCAGTTCTATAGTAGAACACACTCACTGTCAGTTATATAGTAGAACACACTCACTTTCAGTTCTATAGTAGAACACACTCACTGTCAGTTCTATAGTAGAACACACTCACTGTCAGTTCTATAGTAGAACACACTCACTGTCAGTTCTATAGTAGAACACACTCACTTTTAGTTCTATAGTAGAACACACTCACTTTCAGTTCTACTGAAACTCAACTCAACCCCTATAACGTAAAACACAGCAATAGTCTGACTGTGGTCTCTTTCTCTCCTCTCTTTCGTGTGTGTGTGTGTGTGTGTGTGTCTGTCTTTGTGTATGTGTGTGTCTTTGCTGCCTGAATGTGTGTATGTATGCACGCGTGTGACCAGTTCTCTTAGCCAGGGCAGTGCCAACGCAGCGGTGCTGGACGTAACCCAGGCAGGTGGGCACAAGAAACGTGTGAGGAGGAGCTCCTTCCTGAATGCCAAGAAGCTGTATGAGGATGCCCAGATGGCACGCAAGGTCAAGCAGTACCTGTCTCATCTGAACCTGGAGACTAACGAGGAGGCTCTGCAGACACTCTCACTGCAGTGTGAGCCCTCTATCAACACACGTGAGTGAGATGGCACACACCAATACTGCACACACACACATTAGCTCTTGGCTAATACAGTACTTAAATGCTGTGTGTACACACACAGAAACAAACACACACACACACTAATGGGATCTTTACTGCAGTGCGAGTCGATCCATCAGTTGGTGATTTGCACGTGCCGGCTGTTTTGGCCCTGCAGCGACACTCCTGTCTGCTCACTGGTGGTATTGACTGTTAAAGATCCACACTCTCCTTGAACCCCTCTATCAGTGCCAAAGAATGCCAGTGGCGGTAAGAGGCCGGACACATCCCCCGTGGTATCTAGGGCTGCCAGCCAGCAGAGGGGCCAGCTGCAGAAAGGGAACCAGGCCCTACAGGTGCCCGCTGTGGCCCTCTACCCATCCCGCAAGAAAGTACCAGTCAAAGACCTGCCACCATTTGGTAAGAGCCGGCATCACTTAAGGAGCAACATGTCAATGAACATGGCATATATTCTGACTCTTGAAACTTGAACTCAAGCTATCCTTGTCCAAAACTGAGTTTAAGGTTGAGGATTTATATTTAGTTAAGAGTGAGATCGAGATAAACTTACACTGGAGGGAGACATTCACTCATTTAGCTGCACCTTACTGTGTTGCTACAGTACGAAGTTGGCATTTCTCTATTCATTAGAGTTTACTGTGATTTGACCACCCCCTAGTGGCCATTTGGCCAAGTGACAGTTTAAAAGTTGGCCGAGAAATGTAGGCCTCTTTTGACATTTACTCCACAATGCAAATGTTGGATAATCTGTTTGTATTAAAGGCACAAGTTCCCCTCAGTCGCTGAAGAAAATCCTGTCCTTGTCGGAGGAGGCCAGCGAGCGTCACAGGCGTCAAACAGAAGACACCGTCTCCAACACCTCGTCGCAGCTTAGCTCCCCGCCCACCTCGCCCAAGAAGGGTAAGAAGCTTATTCCCTCAGTCCATCACAACCCCCACCCAAACAGGCAGACAGACACTGCAGCAGACTACTGCTGACACCTGGTGGTCATCAACTGGAACTACTGGTTCAGCTACTATTTTTCTGTGAGGCACTGATATGGTGTTTCGTTGTGAGCTATGAAACTGAGTTATTAACTGTGAGTGACAGTGTGTCTGCCTTGCCACACGCAGGCTTCTGTGTACTGAAGGGCCAAAGGGCCAAAGTGTCCAGACACGTAACCTGTAAACAGACAGCCACAGGTAAACTGGGACCAGCCCTGGGATGAGACATTTGGTGCTAGAGCCCTCACTGTGTTTAAACCCCCCCCAATACCTGCAGGCACCAGAACCAATCGTGTTTAAAAATGAGTGCTGTAAATGAGACAGGTTTCATCTGATTATTGCTAAATACACACTGTTGTGGATTCGCTTACATATTCAAAATGATGACATTTTATCACTTGTAACAAATCTCTGTTTATTAGGTGCCAAATGGAGAGAAATGATCATTCCTATAGGGATCAGTGACATTTATATGAAGAATGACTGTTTAATTTGGTTGCAGATCATTTTAACATGTTTTATCTGGCAAACCTCAATGATCATGACTGATTTCACTGATAATGTGGAACTGGTTTTAACCTGCCGATATAGGGGGGGTTACTTGTTTTTTTTGTTGTCATTTTGTCTCATATCTGACTTGCTGTTGGGTAGTGTAGTGTCATCCCCCAGAAGGCTTTGCACACAGCCCTTATAAGGGTATGTTATATCTGATAAGGGCCAGTGTATTGACCACCCTATTCACTTTCCAGGCTACCCCAGGATGGGAGACACCTACTCGGACTCGGGTCACAGTGAGATCTCGTCGCGGTCCAGCCTGGTCAGTAACTCGTCACTGGACATGGCCCAGGAGGAGAGGAGAGTGCTCCGAGACGCTCACGGTGTGGGATCGCGACTGGAGAGGAGGGCCACAACAGACCCGGATCAGTACAGTCTGGGGTAGGAACCATTACTGGCTACTAATGGATCAGTACAGTCTGGGGTAGGAACCATTACTGGCTACTTATGGATCAGTACAGTCTGGGGTAGGAACCATTACTGGCTACTTATGGATCAGTACAGTCTGGGGTAGGAACCATTACTGGCTACTAATGGATCAGTACAGTCTGGGGTAGGAACCATTACTGGCTACTAATAGATCAGTACGGTCTGGGGTAGGAACCATTACTGGATAATAATGGATCAGTACAGTCTGGGGTAGGAACCATTACTGGCTACTTATGGATCAGTACAGTCTGGGGTAGGAACCATTACTGGCTACTAATGGATCAGTACAGTCTGGGGTAGGAACCATTACTGGATAATAATGGATCAGTACAGTCTGGGGTAGGAACCATTACTGGCTACTAATGGATCAGTACAGTCTGGGGTAGGAACCATTACTGGCTACTAATGGATCAGTACAGTCTGGGGTAGGAACCATTACTGGCTACTAATGGATCAGTACAGTCTGGGGTAGGAACCATTACTGGCTACTAATGGATCAGTACAGTCTGGGGTAGGAACCATTACTTCTGGGGTAGGAACCATTACTGGCTACTAATGGATCAGTACAGTCTGGGGTAGGAACCATTACTGGCTACTAATGGATCAGTACAGTCTGGGGTAGGAACCATTACTGGATAATAATGGATCAGTACGGTCTGGGGTAGGAACCATTACTGGCTACTAATGGATCAGTACAGTCTGGGGTAGGAACCATTACTGGCTACTAATGGATCAGTACAGTCTGGGGTAGGAACCATTACTGGATAATAATGGATCAGTACAGTCTGGGGTAGGAACCATTACTGGCTACTTATGGATCAGTACAGTCTGGGGTAGGAACCATTACTGGCTACTTATGGATCAGTACAGTCTGGGGTAGGAACCATTACTGGCTACTAATGGATCAGTACAGTCTGGGGTAGGAACCATTACTGGCTACTTATGGATCAGTACAGTCTGGGGTAGGAACCATTACTGGATAATAATGGATCAGTACGGTCTGGGGTAGGAACCATTACTGGCTACTAATGGATCAGTACAGTCTGGGGTAGGAACCATTACTGGATAATAATGGATCAGTACAGTCTGGGGTAGGAACCATTACTGGATAATAATGGATCAGTACAGTCTGGGGTAGGAACCATTACTGGCTACTTATGGATCAGTACAGTCTGGGGTAGGAACCATTACTGGCTACTAATGGATCAGTACGGTCTGGGGTAGGAACCATTACTGGCTACTAATAGATCAGTACAGTCTGGGGTAGGAACCATTACTGGCTACTAATGGATCAGTACGGTCTGGGGTAGGAACCATTACTGGCTACTAATGGATCAGTACAGTCTGGGGTAGGAACCATTACTGGCTACTAATGGATCAGTACAGTCTGGGGTAGGAACCATTACTGGCTACTTATGGATCAGTACAGTCTGGGGTAGGAACCATTACTGGCTACTTATGGATCAGTACAGTCTGGGGTAGGAACCATTACTGGCTACTAATAGATCAGTACAGTCTGGGGTAGGAACCATTACTGGCTACTAATGGATCAGTACAGTCTGGGGTAGGAACCATTACTGGCTACTAATGGATCAGTACAGTCTGGGGTAGGAACCATTACTGGCTACTAATGGATCAGTACAGTCTGGGGTAGGAACCATTACTGGCTACTAATGGATCAGTACAGTCTGGGGTAGGAACCATTACTGGCTACTAATGGATCAGTACGGTCTGGGGTAGGAACCATTACTGGCTACTAATAGATCAGTACAGTCTGGGGTAGGAACCATTACTGGCTACTAATGGATCAGTACGGTCTGGGGTAGGAACCATTACTGGCTACTAATGGATCAGTACAGTCTGGGGTAGGAACCATTACTGGCTACTAATGGATCAGTACAGTCTGGGGTAGGAACCATTACTGGCAACTTATGGATCAGTACAGTCTGGGGTAGGAACCATTACTGGCTACTAATGGATCAGTACAGTCTGGGGTAGGAACCATTACTGGCAACTTATGGATCAGTACAGTCTGGGGTAGGAACCATTACTGGCAACTTATGGATCAGTACAGTCTGGGGTAGGAACCATTACTGGCAACTTATGGATCAGTACAGTCTGGGGTAGCAACCATTACTGGCTACTAATGGATCAGTACAGTCTGGGGTAGGAACCATTACTGGCAACTTATGGATCAGTACAGTCTGGGGTAGGATCCATTACTGGCTACTAATGGATCAGTACAGTCTGGGGTAGCAACCATTACTGGCTACTAATGGATCAGTACAGTCTGGGGTAGCAACCATTACTGGCTACTTATGGATCAGTACAGTCTGGGGTAGGAACCATTACTGGCTACTTATGGATCAGTACAGTCTGGGGTAGGAACCATTACTGGCTAAATAGATCCAGTCTGGGGTAGGAACCATTACTTACTGGCTACTAATGGATCAGTACAGTCTGGGGTAGGAACCATTACTGGCAACTTATGGATCAGTACAGTCTGGGGTAGGAACCATTACTGGCAACTTATGGATCAGTACAGTCTGGGGTAGGAACCATTACTGGCAACTTATGGATCAGTACAGTCTGGGGTAGGAACCATTACTGGCTACTAATAGATCAGTACAGTCTGGGGTAGGAACCATTACTGGCTACTTCTAATAATCATCCTACTGAAATTATTTTGTCGGAGGAACATGCAGCCAAGTTCCCTGGTTAACTTTAAAATGTCATTTCTCACACATCCGATTTTAAAAGTTCATAGAAGTAATCACAGAAATGTCTATTCCTCCATTAGTCTGTTTGATCAGCGTGACACTTAACTGGTAAAGGTGTTGCTTGTGTGCCTAACCTGGAACCGTCTCTCCCCACTCCACAGCTCATATTCCTCCATGCAGGACTGTCGTGGCCTGTACACCGGCGCCACGGTTCTCTCCTCCCCCAGCTCCGAGGAGCTGACCCACGACCAGGGTGACCGCGTGTCACTGGACGCGGCAGACAGTGGCCGAGGTTCCTGGACCTCCTGCTCCTCCGGTTCCCACGACAACATACAGACCATGCAGCAGGGACGCAGCTGGGAGACACTGGCATTCGGACCGGGGGGCATGGTCGGAATCCACCCTCCAGGAGGCCCAGAGACGCTGCTGGGTCCCGCCAGTCTTTGGGCAGCCCAGGCCAGAGGCAGCTGGGCATCGGCATCTTCCTCGTCTTCTTCTGCGGCGTACTGGGGCGAGGACTCCGAGGGCGACACGGGCACGATCAAACGGCGAGGTGGGAAAGATGTGAGCGCCGACCCGGAGACGAGTAGTATTACGTCAATGGGATCTGATGAAGCCAAGCATCATGGGAGACCATCTCCGTCGCCCATCACCGCCGGCAACAAGGGTCTAATCAGTGAGTCGACACTCAGACTTAGTTGTAGTTTGTTGAAGGTTGATGTTTAAATGCTATTGCCTCTTCCTGAACCTGCAGAAAAGCTTTTTATTGTGAAAATGTAAACCCCCTCAGGCCCTGCTTTTCTTTTGATGTTTGTATTTCGGTCGCCTGTTTTCCAGCCGAATTGCCCTAATCAATGACCTGGCAACAGTCTTTGTCGCTAATTTCTGCTTCTCAAATCACATCCGGGCGGATCTTGGATCGCCTTACAAATGTCCTACTTTTCCCCGTTTTCAGTGTGTGTGCGTGCGTTGAGTACATGTCAGTTGTGTTGGTGCATGGAATCCTGGGATGTGCATGGAATCCTGGGATGTGCATGGAATTCTGGGATGTGCATGGAATTCTGGGATGTGCATGGAATTCTGGGATGTGCATGGAATTCTGGGATGTGCATGGAATCCTGGGATGTGCATGGAATCCTGGGATGTGCATGGAATCCTGGGATGTGCATGGAATCCTGGGATGTGCATGGAATCCTGGGATGTGCATGGAATTCTGGGATGTGCATGGAATTCTGGGATGTGCATGAAATTCTGGGATGTGCATGGACTTGGGAACTGTCGTCCTGTTTAACCCTTCCACCGTCTTCTCACCCCTCATAATAGCGCGTAAGGAGAGCCGTTATCGCGAGCCCCCTCCTACTCCGCCCGGTTACACCGCCCTCACCATCTCTGACTTCCGTGATGGCCAGACGCCGTCCCCGCCTCCGCCCGTGGCCCCCGCCCACTCAGGCCGCCGCCCACCCGACTACACTACGGCCCTGCAGCGCTCCCGTATGGTCACCCAGTCGCCCGACTCCCACCACCACCAGGCTCAGAAACCTCCCGGGCCGGGAGCGACCAAACACCCAGGGCTCTACCGCACACGCTCGCCAGGCGAAGACCAAGACCCAGAGGAGGAAGAGGAGGGTGAGTCCTTGTCTCCCAAACTAGTCGCTCTGAGGAAGACAGTGGCACACACAACATCAAAGACATCAAGGCCATGAGATGAGGTTGGCAGGGCAGTCCCCCCCCCCCCAGCCTGAGGTAAATGACTGATTTATACCAACCTGCATGCCCAGCAAGAACAACACGGACCGGCACATCCACCGCCCGCCGGGCCTGGTTCACGATGTGTTTGTGCTGACTGGCTCGCGTCCTGCCGGGGTTTGGCCGTGGAGACATGAAGGCGGCACAAACACATCAGCGACCCGGCCTGCACAAACCCCCACAATGCATCTCATGTGCATGATGTCATCGCGGTGGGAGCACGACACCCCAGTGGTCACGTATCTCCACACCCCCACGTTCCACACGTTCCTCCACACGCATCTCTACCCCCCCACGTTCCACACGTTCCTCCACACGTTTCTCCACATGTTCCTCCACACGTTTCTCCACACCCCCTCTACTCTCCTTCACATCCCACGCTGCTGTGTCCACTGGTATTCATCTGCAGGCACACTTGTGATGTTTTGCTCACCCATTTCATTTCACTTTTGGACACAACGCTTGCTTCTCCATACACAGCAGTGTTTCTTGTTTTTAACCTTTAACGTTGCCATTTGTAGTGAAGGCCATGCAAATTAAATTAACTGTATAACTGATTTGACAGACGAGACAGGAGAGATTGAAAAAAATATAGGTAATTAACCTTCTGTCTGGTACAATCATTTAGGAAAACAGCTGCTGTCATTGTTTCTGTCGCCATAGTGGGTCGTCGCCACAGCAAGAGGTTTAGAAGAGTCAGAGATGATTGTGTAGCACAACTTGATGTTTCTCCTAGTGGATTGGTAGCACAAGTCACAATTGGCAGAACAAACTAAATCTATCACCAGGACAGGGGTCTCCTGGAGAAATATTATAGGCAAACTCTATGTGTTACAACAACAGGTCATATATTGTCTCCTCCTTTACATTCTAATGGCTTCACTTACCCTTACCTTCCCAATTATGGTACCAGTGTAGCAAATGGCAGGACAAAGTCAAATGGGGTGTCTTGCCAGAATAAAAGGGAAATACCCTTTGCATTGTGTCAATACGCAGCTTGATAATAATTCTATCTTGGGTCATAGAGCGACAATCATGGTAATATAATTAAACATTAGTATAACTTGACCTGACCTAGTACATAAGGTGGGTTGAGCCAAGCAGGTAAGACAGGAGGTGGGTGGAGCCAAGCAGGTAAAAGAGGAGGTGGGTGGAGCCAAGCAGGTAGGACAGGAGGTGGGTGGAGCCAAGCAGGCAGGACAGGAGGTGGGTGGAGCCAAGCAGGTACGAGAGGAGGTGGGTGGAGCCAAGCAGGTAGGACAGGAGCTGGGTGGAGCCAAGCAGGTAGGACAGGAGGTGGGTGGAGCCAAGCAGGTACGAGAGGAGGTGGGTGGAGCCAAGCAGGTAGGACAGGAGCTGGGTGGAGCCAAGCAGGACCTAGGGAGTCCTAGCATGTTTTTGAAAACCATGGTTTTCAACCAGTTTAATTTGTCCGGTCTGTAGGCTTAAGTAGGAATGCGCTGACTCTTAAAATTTCTTCTGTCTGTTGGTTGACAGATGAGATATATTGTATTACCAAAACTGTCAACAGAAATGTTTATATGATGCATGTGTCTATAGTTTGCTATAGTTTGGGCTAGCTAGCAGTATAATTTATTTGGTTGCCGTATACTACTGGCATTTCTGTCTAAGCAATTTTGATAAAAAAGGCTTCATAAAATAACGTAGATTGATTTACATAATCAATTAAGCAGCTACTCAATTCAAGGAAGGCTATAGTAAAAAATATTGTTCCTTGGATCTGATTCACAACTTTAAAAATGAACCTTAGCTACTACAATTGCTGAGCAAATTGTCCAATTAATTTATATAAAATATTTTTTAAGTAAGCTAGACAGTCTTATACAATAAATATAATTTGTGTGGCCTAATATGAATATGTTCAGTTTTGATGGTTGCTAATGGGATGGTAGGGTAATACTTTTGTGTGACCATTCTGTGGTGGGTTTTGCCTGTTTTTCTAACACTGTTGTGACAGTCTCTCTCTTTCCCTTGTTTTTTTTCTCACCAGTGGATGAACAAGTATCAGCAGTCTGAAAGACAATGGTCTTCTGCTGGAATGACATTTGCAGTGACTTGAAGTCCCTTTCACGAGGGCGGAACAAGAGAGGCTGCCTGACTGATGGACAGACGAAACGACCAGTACGTATTGTGCCTGCCTCCTCTGCTGGACTCCTAATTGGTGGAATCCTCTGCTCGTCTCCCTCCCCGGCCTTAAAGCATCATGGGGGTTGAATAACCCTGCATGCAGAAAATACTGTGAAGAAGAGATGACAAGGAAGAAAGATACAAATGCCTGGCACTTTGAAAAAAAATAAAGACGAATGAACTTTTTTGCTGTATAAACCCAGAACAACGCGCGACAACCAAGCTCACACTTGTGCGCGTGCACACAAACACACAGTAACATGGCTGTCCCAAAACAGCTTTCCTTGACTCTTGTCCCTTTGCCCGAACCTCACTGCGCTTCACACACAGCATCACAATGTGTTGAGCTTTTTCTGCACTTTTTGATTTTCTATTTTATAAAGCAAGAACAAAATGGACGATAATTGTTAAAGAAAAAGAACTTTGATCGATTTTGAACTCTTAAGGGTTTTTCTGCTAGGTTTTTAGGGGTCTTCTTTCCAGAACTCTGGGAGCTAAAAATGCTAAATCCAAGTCTCATATCCATGTGTGGATACAGATCTGTTGAAAGGGTGTTCCACAATCACAGTATTATGTTGTTATTTACATATGAGAAATGACCGAGTGGTGCCACTGAACATTCAAAAAGAGCGAAATCAGTTGGGCTGACCAATATGTAGTTTGGCTGACCAACATGACGGTTTGGTCATTGGGTGACCACATGTGACTTGAGGCGACAAACTTGTCAGTTGAGGCGACAAACTTGTCAGTTGGGGCGACACACATGTCAGTTGGGGCGACACGCATGTCAGTTGGGGCGACACACATGTCAGTTGGGGCGACACACATGTCAGTTGGGGCGACACTCATGTCAGTTGGGGCGACACTCATGTCAGTTGGGGCGACACTCATGTCAGTTGGGGCGACACACATGTCAGTTGGGGCGACACACATGTCAGTTGGGGCGACACTCATGTCAGTTGGGGCGACACTCATGTCAGTTGGGGCGACACTCATGTCAGTTGGGGCGACACTCATGTCAGTTGGGGCGACCAACATGCATCTTCATAATCTAATGTACTGACAGACATCTGGCTTTAGCACTTTTCAGTGAAACCTTAGGTTTCAGTAGAAGCGTCCTAGCCACCCTGGCCTGGATGTCCCTCAGACATGTAGTTCTAGGTCATGTTCTGATGTTCTGTATCTAGCAGGTTTACAAGTGTGGCTCATAGCTGTGACCCAAATAAAGTCCCAACCTGGCTATTTTATATCCAGCTTTTAACCTGTTAGGTCACCTGGGTGATTTGTATTCATGCTATATGTGGTCCTCATTGTACTGGACATTGAGAGGAAATACATTGTGGCTTTCTCTTCACCTGGATGGTTTTCAATGTTAAAAGATGAACCCAGGGGTGACTTCTACCGGATTTCAATACGAACTCAGGGAACGTGTTTTAATTATGCACCCGAAAGCACTAGTCAATTCTTGAATACTACACAGAATAATGGAGTCACGGGCCTCTCTATGGTGCTGCATAACCAAATGCTTTCCCTGGCTTCTTTCAATCATTTCAGACTGAACACGAAGGAACTCGAATACAACTGTTTTACCTTTAGCTGTTAGATGCATCATCCACTTCATCACAAAGCCAGTCGGAGACGTCCTCCACCCTTACAGGAATCATGGTTAGTTGTTTTTATGTATTACTAGGCATTGTTATCATGTGGAGACCTGTTTTTCAACCGAATTTCAATTGACTGAAGAAAACGATTGAACACGTTGTTGTTGTTTTTGACTCCGGTGGGGAAGTTCCCTAGATGAAATAACTTTTAAGGCTGCCAATTATTAGTACTCAATTTGTGAAATGTCACTTTTTTGTGTTCTTTTATCACTGAGTTGCGCTGATCACATTGATCAGTGGTAGAAACCGTAGACGAGACGGAGGAGTGCAGTGTTTTCCACTGTGGTCTGTAACTACACTAATCATTTCTGTCATGTTTCCTTCTTGACGTTTTTCTCTGGCCGCCGATGGATTGTCAATAATGCGTTTGTAATACCGCGGTGACGTTCATCGTCACACTTCACTCTCATTCAACCGTTTGAAGGTAATATGTGCATAGTAGAAGGTCAAGTCCCATTTTGAGAAACAAAATGTTGCACAACAGTGTACAAGCATAAAGATAATTGTAGTAGATAGAACTGCTACTTCGTTTGATGTGATGTCAAGTGAGACGTGTACATTTAGCTAGTGATGATTTTTCTCATGCTTTCTTGTACTGCTTTTACCTGTATGTCTTTTAAAAAGACAATTGGTGGAGTGGAACAGTTGTTTTTTTGTATTTTTAATACAATAATTGTAAATATTGGTTATATTTTTGTTGAAATGTACTATGTTAATGCCTCAACATCCAGTTCATAAGAAGCTGGATAATCAATAAATACTACAAAAAGAAATCAATTCATGGTTTTAAATGTACTTATTTTGCATGTTGCGGTTACCTCTTTAATATTTTACCTTACCAGGACCTCTCCTATACACCATCTAGTGTTTGTACAAAAGCATTAAGCACATACACATGTATACCATTACTTTCTATTTCAATAGAATAATTTAACTGGATGTATTAGTCAACGCTGTTTCCTCATGCAGGAATCATTGTTTCAAACCATTTTAGAAAAATGTATTCAGCTTTGCAATAATAGAGTTTGAACACTCCTTGAGAATTGGTTCCTGCGGAGGAAGTTGCAATTGTCCAGCACTGTCCAGGTATTGGGGTAAGAGATGCAATATGGTTGTCTTGCCTTCGCTCACATACACCCTTATGGCAGCTTGGACGCACGCTTGTTAATTAGCTATACCTTCTCACCTGCTTGCGGATATTAAATTATTAAACAATCACATTACAGAAACCCATCCTGCTTTGTATGGGGTGTTCATGCTAGTGATGTGGGGGATATTTTGGCACGCTTTCCATTGTACCAATTGAGAATTGTTTAGACGCCACAGCCTACCTCAGTATTGTTTGCCCACCATGTCCATCCAGTTATGTGTACCACGGTGTACCCATCATCTAATGACTACTTCCAACAGGATAACAGGCCGTGACACAAAGCTCACATCAATGAATGACTTCCGGGGGAATGCAATGCAGTGGTCGCGTTTGTCGGGGACCCGGCGTTGCTGCCATCACCTCGACGCGAGGCAACATAAATAAGCTATGATGTAAATGTAAACCTGTCTTTATAGCGTACCGTCAATGCTGTCCGTGACCAATATTACCTGTCAGTATTGTAGCAGATGGCAGCTGTATGTAACGTTGCAGTCATCATAGTTAGGATCATATGGAAGGTTTACGGTGGCTCGCTATTGGGCAATATACTGGCCAATGAGGTTCATGAGATGCCAAGAGAAGGGTAAAATACTTGGAAGCGGAGATGAAGAAATAGAGGAGAGACAGGGAGCAGGGCACGAAAAACCCTCATATATTAGCGCATATGGTTCTATAGGGTCAACCCATACCGTCTTTATAATTTGTGTAAAAAAAGACATATTTCAAACTGGGCCATTTTTCTTCTTTTTTAATGTATTAATTGACATGTGACCGCCATCTAGACTAGAGTGACCGAAGTACTCTTCATATATGTATAATCTACCACATATTTCAATTTAGAATTATATCCTTTATAAATGAATATATCTGTGACAGGGTTGACATAACAACAAATACATTTAGAAGAAAAACAGAAGACCCTACAGTACTTTTTATAAGTGCCTGGCCAGGGGAAACAATTATCGAGGCCCGGTGGAAAAATGTTGGAATCCTTTTTAAATTTAAAATACATTCTTCCATTTATATAGCTCACGTGGCTATGTTGACTGGTGTCTGGCACATCCCAAAGTTGAGTTGAAAAATATGTTTCACCAGGCCGTTCTTTGTCTTAAATCTTGTTTGCATGGTTTCACAGTGACCTCTAGATGGCAGCATTTAGTCATAATCTAAAGTGCAGGCAGTCTGTAAATATGTGAAGCCTGTTCTGAAAAATACTAAATTACCTACATGCATTCTCCCCAGGGAATATTATTAATGTATAATGATTTAATATAGTCTTTTATCCTGTGTATAAACAGCTTGAGAAATGATTGTGTTTTTTCTTCTGAAAGAAACCAGTCCTTGCGTCTGGATCAAATTATGAATTATGTGAGGTCAGTGCCGTTTATTCCAAATGTAAAAGATTCAATTTGTATGGCAACAGTTTACTAGAAATGTCAGATGTTGCTGAAGACTAAGAATAAAAATCCAGTTTTAAACCTGCCTGACACACCCTGATGTTTTTTTTTTTAACTTTTCGATACATTTCTCTTATAAGTACTAATAGCATTTTACCAATACTACCAACATTTTATCATTACAAATAACTAGTTGGCTGTGTGGAAAACTGAACCCCTGACCACGGTCAGTCAACACAACCTTTCTTACACCAGGCCACAACGAAACTGGAGACTCGAGACAAGTATAGACATGGCTAAACCACAAACACTGCATGTCTTCCAAATGGTACCCTATTCCATTTTTAGTGCACAACTTTGGACCGGGGACCCATAGAGCTCCAGCAGAAGTAGTGTCCTATGTAGTGAATGGATGGGACACTGAACGTGGCTAAGGCGTATTGCCGTTCAATCCTCAGATCACCTTGACATGAGCCACTGAAAATCGACAGTTATGAAGAAATGTCTGAACATCATCCTTCCAACACTCACTATTTTTCCACAATCAACACACCACTATTTATTCCTCCACTCCTTTTCCATCCTCCCTTCTCTTCCCCCCACTCCTTCCCCCCCTACTCTCAGTTGTCCTCCGCTCCCCTCCACCCTGCAGTATAATAACTTTATGTAGTGTAACAACAGAGCCATGATGAATGCCAGATGGGTGTCATCTTTGTCCTCTTGGTGGTGCTGACTACAGCTGTCATCTGTTACAGTGGTACCATCGTCTTCTAGTGTGAAAGGCATGAGATATCATAAAAACTACAGCCCCCATAGTTCATTGTGTTGGTGACTACTGAAGAAACCCAGACAGACAGAAGTTGATGTGTTCCAGAGCTTAGGTCCCTTTGGTTGCCCATTGCCTGGTCAGAACGCTCCGTGTTATGTATGCGCTCTGTTCTGACACCATTTATTACCTGCAATTAGCCCTCTGATGGTCCACTGAGCAGAGAATGAAGAGGGTGATTAATCAGTCAAATCACCTCAGATCATTCACTCACCCGGAAGTGGCTGTCGCTGAAAATGTATGTCCCAGCAGGGGGTGTGTGAGGTATTGTGTATCCATGTCAGCCATCATGGAACACGATCAAAAGCGCAGCCTGTTGACCCCTCTGAGAGTATCTACCCAGCCACGTAAGTCCCAAATTGCACAGTTTTCTCCTAGATCGACTTGGTTATGAGCAGTGCACTAAACCTGGAACACATCCATGGCTCACTGACAAAACAGACAAACAGAGAACACATACACATGTTAGTGGTGATGACGTGTGCTTGTCACAGCGCACGCTCCGATGCGTGTGACGTGTGAGAGGAATACGACAGAACACGCCAGTAACGGTAGGTCTCTTCTGCATGCAGGCTCCTCCACAGATATAATCTCTCTGCTCTCTCTGTTTTGTGCCGGGCTCTGTCATGCTGGGTTTGGTCTAGTGTTCTTTATTGGGTTTCTGCTGCTGTGCGGTTTGGCAATGAGGTATTGGACTGAGGGTTAGGTTACATCCAGGATGGCACCAGTCAGTCGAATCCTGGTCATAATGACACTATGGGGAATAGTGAACCATCAATGGTGCCGCCATTGTGGATCACAAAATGGTGGGCAGGTGAGAGATGTTCACAGGCAATCAACCAGCACAGACAGCCCCTATAAGACAGTTAGCTGGACTTGTTATTCAGTGTGGAATGTTTCCGCTCATCACAGTTGGCTTCCTACTTAAACAACAATAACACATGAGTGCCCTTAGGAAGTCGTCAACAGGAGGAAAGTGCGTTGAATGGCTATTTTCAACCTTTTAAAATCACATAATATGATGTGGTTTGGTGGAAGTCCTTTGCAGTACAGTCTGTGTCTACACTTGGCAGTGTGATCTCTGAATTCCCCCAATGAACGACCAAAACGTGGTCAAAATTGAGTCATCAGATTATAGCAGGTCTTTATAGGCCACAGGAAGCTGGTGGTTTGAATAGTCATTTTGCTTTTCAACTCTTGAGGGCAAAAAAAAAAATCCTGGCAAAAGAAAGAAGGAATTTTGTTTTTCCTCAGAATGAGAAGTAGCTCTTGAGAGGCTTTTGGCCGTTCGGCTATCAAGGGAAAAGCAGAAAGCTCTCATGAGACCATGACCGTGATACAAACACATCAGAGTTGGACATAACACAGGCCTGGCCTACACTAGTAGCCTTAATGAACAGAGAACGACTGCGGATCAGTTCACAAAATGAAACATCCTGTTAGGTAATTATAACAGTAAATTATATCATGCTACATCAATGGAAGAGTTAATAACGTCATGTTAGGTAATTAAAACAGTAAATGATATCATGCTACAAAGATAGAAGAGTTTATAACATCATGCTTATTCAATAGAACGGTGAATTATATCATGCTACATAGATAGAAGAACTATCAATAAAAAAGCCTCAAAATGTCATTATAATATGCAAATATTATCAAGCAGAACATTGCCCAGAGGATCACACTACCATCATTAGCGAGTTGCCCTCCATGACCCGGACTGGTATCCAGAACTATCTGGTATGACAGTCTGGTGTCCCAGTACTTGGTCTATCTGGTATGACAGTCTGGTTTCCCTGTACTTGGTCTATCTGGTATGACAGTCTGGTTTCCCTGTACTTGGTCTATCTGGTATGACAGTCTGGTTTCATATTACTAGGTCTATCTGGTATGACAGTCTGGTGTCCCAGTACTAGGTCTATCTGGTATGACAGTCTGGTGTCCCAGTACTTGGTCTATCTGGTATGACAGTCTGGTTTCCCTGTACTTGGTCTATCTGGTATGACGGTCTGGTTTCATATTACTAGGTCTATCTGGTATGACAGTCTGGTTTCCCAGTACTTGGTCTATCTGGTATGACAGTCTGGTTTCATATTACTAGGTCTATCTGGTATGACAGTCTGGCTTCCCAGTACTTGGCCTATCTGGTATGACAGTCTGGTTTCCCAGTACTTGGTCTATCTGGTATGACAGTCTGGTTTCCCAGTACGTGGTCTATCTGGTATGACAGTCTGGTGTCCCAGTACTTGGTCTATCTGGTATGACAGTCTGGTTTCTCAGTACTAGGTCTATCTGGTATGACAGTCTGGTTTCCCTGTACTTGGTCTATCTGGTATGACAGTCTGGTTTCCCTGTACTTGGTCTATCTGGTATGACAGTCTGGTTTCCCAGTACTTGGTCTATCTGGTATGACAGTCTGGTTTCCCAGTACGTGGTCTATCTGGTATGACAGTCTGGTGTCCCAGTACTTGGTCTATCTGGTATGACAGTCTGGTTTCCCAGTACTTGGTCTATCTGGTATGACAGTCTGGTTTCCCAGTACTAGGTCTATCTGGTATGACAGTCTGGTTTCCCTGTACTTGGTCTATCTGGTATGACAGTCTGGTTTCCCAGTACTTGGTCTATCTGGTATGACAGTCTGGTTTCCCAGTACGTGGTCTATCTGGTATGACAGTCTGGTGTCCCAGTACTTGGTCTATCTGGTATGACAGTCTGGTTTCTCAGTACTAGGTCTATCTGGTATGACAGTCTGGTTTCCCTGTACTTGGTCTATCTGGTATGACAGTCTGGTTTCCCTGTACTTGGTCTATCATGACAGTCTGGTTTCCCAGTACTTGGTATGACAGTCTGGTTTCCCATCTATCTGGTATGACAGTCTGGTTTCCCAGTACGTGGTCTATCTGGTATGACAGTCTGGTTTCCCAGTACTTGGTCTATCTGGTATGACAGTCTGGTTTCCCAGTACTTGGTCTATCTGGTATGACAGTCTGGTTTCCCTGTACTTGGTCTATCTGGTATGACAGTCTGGTTTCCCAGTACTTGGTCTATCTGGTATGACAGTCTGGTTTCCCAGTACGTGGTCTATCTGGTATGACAGTCTGGTTTCCCAGTACTTGGTCTATCTGGTATGACAGTCTGGTTTCCCAGTACTTGGTCTATCTGGTATGACAGACCAGGTTTCCCAGACTGTCATATCAGATGACAGACCAGTACTGGGAAAGACTGTCATACAGATAGACCTAGTAATATGAAACCAGACTGTCATACCAGATAGACCTAGTAATATGAAACCAGACTGTCATACCAGATAGACCTAGTAATGAAACAGACTGTCATACCAGAAAGACCTAGTAATATGAAACCTAGTAATATGAAACCAGACCGTTATACCAGATAGACCAGTAATATGGAAACCAGACTGTCATACCAGATAGACCAAGTACTGGGAAACCAGACTATCTGGTATGACAGTCTGGTTTCCCTGTACTTGGTCTATCTGGTATAACGGTCTGGTTTCATATTACTAGGTCTTTCTGGTATGACAGTCTGGTTTCCCAGTACTTGGCCTATCTGGTATGACGGTCTGGTTTCATATTACTAGGTCTATCTGGTATGACAGTCTGGTTTCCCAGTACTTGGCCTATCTGGTATGACAGTCTGGTTTCCCAGTACTTGGTCTATCTGGTATGACAGTCTGGTTTCATATTACTAGGTCTATCTGGTATGACAGTCTGGTTTCATATTACTAGGTCTATCTGGTATGACAGTCTGGTTTCCCAGTACTTGGTCTATCTGGTATGACAGTCTGGTTTCCCAGTACTTGGTCTATCTGGTATGACAGTCTGGTTTCCCAGTACTTTGTCTATCTGGTATGACGGTCTGGTTTCATATTACTAGGTCTATCTGGTATGACAGTCTGGTTTCCCAGTACTTGGCCTATCTGGTATGACGGTCTGGTTTCATATTACTAGGTCTATCTGGTATGACAGTCTGGTTTCATATTACTAGGTCTATCTGGTATGACAGTCTGGTTTCATATTACTAGGTCTATCTGGTATGACAGTCTGGTTTCATATTACTAGGTCTATCTGGTATGACAGTCTGGTTTCCCTTTGACTCTCATCCTCTTTAAGCACTGTGATTTATGATGACCTCATAGACACCCCCCCCACCCTACGCAGACACACACCCCTCTTCCGTTTTTCCTCTTAGGCCATTTCTGTCGGCAAAAGATAAAAGACGATCCGGTTATATTACTCATACGGGACATATGTGTTTATACAGCAGCTCTGTGCATTGCTGACCTGTTCCATAATGCCAGTCATAATATGATCAGCCTGGGAGCAGAAGACTATATCATAAAGATACATTTAAATGACTGGTCATAGTTTGCTTATCATTATAGACATTTTGGGGGTTATCTGGCCACTGGTTGTAAAAGTGGTGCCGTTGAGCAAAAACTAGTTCTCGTAAAATGTTCCCTTGGTTTGTGCCAGTACATGCCATCACAACCACGCCCTGTCAAACTGGGAATTTCACTCTAACTAAGATATGATTATGGTTTTCCTAATTGATTATAGACATATTAACAACATATTACTCATCCAGGCCAAAATGAAAGGTTTCAATAAAATACATTTTTATTGAAACCTTCCCGGAAAATATACTTTAGTTAAATGAAAATAGCAGTTTGGCATTTCTATTCAGTTTGGCTCAGCTGCCCAGGTCACATGACTGATCTCAGAGGTTTACCATTACAGACTTGACAGACAATACAGGCTACTGTTACTCACAGTACAAACACATTCTGCCATCATTGTCCTCTATCTGCAGATTCCGTGGTCGGGGGATTCCCAGACAGGCCACACCCTGTCAGATCCTGCTGAAAGAGATTGGATGGGAATTATGGCAGGGAATGTGAAGGGGAGCGATGGGACGAGTTGATGAGGTGGGAGAAACGAGGAGAAACGAGGAGCGTGAACGTGGGGTGAGGAGAGACAGGCTTTGGGGAAAGGCGACGGAGATAGGTTGTCTGTGAGAATGAACCAAATTTGAGTTGAAGCTACAGATTAACAATACATTCAGTCAGTGAAAGCCAGAGGAAAGACATTGTTTCATAAAGAGTCCTCTCTCATAGTTAGACGAACAGTCATATAGATCTGAATTATTGAATGTGCAGTATAAGTGATTTTCAAGAGTAAAACGCTTTATTCAAATCCGAGAGTCAGACAGAGAAGGTTACAGATGCAGGTGGTGTGTGTCTGGTTAACCTGCTAATTATCTTGACCTCACATGTTAACAAACGGGCCTGATTGGTGACTGCAGTCTTTACACACACTGTCAACTGTCATCTCCATCCAGCTCCATAAGCTTAACTTTGGTGTAGGGTTGGAGACAAAAAAAACATGTGTAGTGGTGCTACATTAGTCTGTCATGTGTGTCTCTGTCTGTGTGTTTGTGTGTCTGTATTTGGTTGTGGGTCTGTCTCTGTGGTTGTGTTTCTGTGTCTGCATTTGGTTGTGGGTCTGTCTCTGTCTGTAGGTTTGCTGATCTGTCTGTGTGTGTTTGTGTGTGTGGAAGCAGTGCTTGTGAAGCTAATTGTAGACGGCCCTAGCTAACAATTATCTGTCTGTGGCAGAAGATTCAGATGTGAGACATTACAGGCGATGTCTTGGATTACAGAGAATAAAAAGTGTGAGCAAGGATGAAAGCTGCAGCTTTTGGCCGTTAAAAACTAGGAAGACTGTACAGTCTATATCGCAAACAACATGCAATAACATCATTATACACATTATACACCTATACATATAAGTGGTTTTAAAAACAGGTTTGTATTGCCCTTTGAAGAATCTATGACAACCTTGATTTTCATAATCTAGACCGGCACATCGAACATTTTCAGAGTAAACATGGGATATTTTCAAGTCCATATTGAACTCTAAGAAAATAACTCTTTGCAACGCACTGATCAACTTCGAAAGCTTTTTTCTTATATCGATGGTCCTGGAGAGTCAGAGATGCTGATTACAAGGAGACGATCAAAACCAGCAGGGTTTCTGTCCTCCAGCTCTGCCATAGATTCCTCGTATGGTTTGCATTGTGGGGTTATAGGAGAGAACTGTGATTTATGCATCATAAAGACACACCCACATAAGCAGACCAGCTGTGGGAAGAAAAGCTGGATTCAAATAGTGTTAGGTTTCTTTCTAATGCCAGAAGCTTGGCTAGCATAATAAAAGCAATGGAATATTTACAGTTACAAACAATGTCCAGCTGATTTTCTCTGCTTCCTTAATAAAAAATGCTTAATTAAGCACTCCTGAAAAATTGGAACAAAGGTGCATTTTTCTTAAACCCAGGACTTCAACAGAGATTCTGCAGCTGTGGATGAAACCTTTGCCAGGTCTTACCTATTAATAGAAGGGAAAACAAGCATAGTTCAGGATACAGTGAAAGTAGTTACATTCAATTTGATTTCCTTCACAGAACAGATAACATACACAATTTTGTACATTTTATTTTTTCCAGCACTACAGCAACATCTATTCAAACAAAAAAACATACTTCAGGCTGACCGAAACACACTTTGAGTAAGGTTCTGGTTTATCCGTGGCAATGGAACTCTGGGCAGGGTTCTGGAAGGTTCGTGGGAGAGGAACTCTAGACAGGGTTCTGGTTGGTCTGTGGGAGAGGAACTCTGGGCAGGGTTCTGGTTGGTCCGTGGGAGAGGAACTCTGGGCAGGGTTCTGGTTGGTCCGTGGGAGAGGAACTCTGGGCAGGGTTCTGGTTGGCCTGTGGGAGAGGAACTCTGGGCAGGGTTCTGGTTGGTCCGTGGGAGAGGAACTCTGGGCAGGGTTCTGGTTGGCCTGTGAAAAATGAACTCTAAACAGGGTTCTGGTTAGCCCATGTTTTTTTTGCCTAATCTCTGTGGTCACTTTGGATTTTCTTTCATTTCTTCTTTGTCTGAAGAAAGAGCAGGAAGGAGACAGAGAATGAGAGAGAAATATGGTAGACTCTGGCATGTGTAAAGAGAGTAGAGGATGTGGGTTCTCTTCATCTCTTTCTCTTGTTCTCTTTATTTCTCAGGGTTTATAGCACCATGGAAATGGGTCAGAGAAGAAGAGGTAAGGCAGCAGAGGGTGAGTGGAGGGTGAGACGGACGGATGAAGGGAATAAGGTAGGGAGGGATGGATGGAGGGATGGAGGGAAGGAGGGAATAAGGTAGGGAGGGAGGGAATAAGGTAGGGAGGGAGGGAATAAGGTAGGGAGGGAGGGAATAAGGTAGGGAGGGAATAAGGTAGGGAGGGAGGGAATAAGGTAGGGAGGGAGGGAAGGAATAAGGTAGGGAGGGAATAAGGTAGGGAGGGATGGAGGGAATAAGGTAGGGAGGGATGGAGGGAATAAGGTAGGGAGGGAATAAGGTAGGGAGGGAGGGAATAAGGTAGGTATGGAGGGAATAAGGTAGGGAGGGAGGGAATAAGGTAGGGAGGGAATAAGGTAGGGAGGGAATAAGGTAGGGAGGGAGGGAAGAAGGGAATAAGGTAGGGAGGGATGGAGGGAATAAGGTAGGGAGGGAATAAGGTAGGGAGGGAGGGAATAAGGTAGGGAGGGAGGGAATAAGGTAGGGAGGGATGAAATAAGGTAGGGAGGGAGGGAATAAGGTAGGGAGGGATGGAATAAGGTAGGGAGGGAGGGATGGAATAAGGTAGGGAGGGAGGGATGGAATAAGGTAGGGAGGGATGGATGGAATAAGGTAGGGAGGGAGGGATGGAATAAGGTAGGGAGGGTGGGAGGGAATAAGGTAGGGAGGGAGTTCAAAATGTATGGAGGGATGGAGGGAATAAAGTTGGGAAGTGTTGGGATGTCTGGAGAAATGAGGCAGCAATGGAAGGAGGGAGAGTGATGAAAATATGTGTTCTGATCTGGCAGCTCTTTCCTGTCTATCTTAATGGCAGAAAACCAATTGGAGCAGGGAGGGGGTGAAACGTGGGGGGTGAAACGTGGGGGGGTGAAACGTGGGGGGTTGAAACGTGGGGGTGTCCTCCCTATGTCATATTTCTCCAACACATTCCATTTCACTGGTCTTGTCGTGAAAGTTGCCCACTTTCATGTAGTCTGCAATTTACAATTCAGTTATTTCTTCAAGCCGCTCTTGGCCAGAGCAATTCACTGTACAATGAGTTTAAAGCAATCAAAATTGCAGACTTCAAGGCGTCAATGCCAGAATTGTTATTCTTCAGAATAAACCTGACACCAAGCCATATCTATAGGAAACACTCTTCTTTAGAGAATTGCTTTCACTGAAATTTCTTGAATGATAGGCGTACTTGAAGTCCCCCCACAGCATTTAGAATAGAGATCTTGGCTTTGGCATGGCCTTCGATAACCCTTCATTTCTTCTTTTTGAGAGCGATTTGGATGTAGCTTGTCTCGTTTGTTTTGAATAATTGTATTTCATCTATCATAATCCATGTTTGGTTTAGCTTCCGCTTTTTGACAGATATGGCGTCACATTGAGCTTCCTCTTCCTTTTCTCTTTGATGTAGATCACCTATTGTTACCTTGGGGTTCTTACAGAAATCTTTGAGTCAGATTTTGGGACGATTGTGTCGGGAAGACCTGTCCTATTTAGATTTCCAATGTGCTGGAATGTTCTCTATTATGTTCTGTTTGACTGTAAATGGTGTACTAGCTTGGACATGGCTTTGTAACTCTCTTCCCCTGACTAATGGGCATAATACTCTACACTCTGTGAATAAACTTGAATCTTTTGCTCCTTGCACATTTCTAGAAGCTGGTTTGCTATTATCTATGAAGTGCACTACATTTAATCTGGGCCTGTAATACACTTCAAATTGAACAGTGTGTCATTTGGGACCACCCAAGTGAGTCCAAGCAGCTCTCTGAGTCTGCTCTTTCCGTGCTCGCTCCAACTCAACAGTTCATCTATATTTTGATGCAAAGGGTTATCGTAACATGACCTCACGAACAGGGAAAACAAAGCATTCCTTCTCATCTGTCTCACTCTTTTCCACAGCCATTATTTTCTTTGTCTTTCACTCTATTCTTCTCTCTCCAATGCCCATGTACTCCGCTGCTGGCAGGTTCGATTCCGGCCTGCGTTTCACGACTCCCACCGAAGCAGCTCTACCGCCATCTAGGGGCAGGCTTCGGCGTTCTTCATCACCAGCTTTTCTAGCGGTCACCGCCCCTTCATCATCACATTGTCTGTTGCACACATCTGCTGCCCGTTTCCTCATTAGTATCGTATCTAGTCTCCCTGTGTTTGGAGGCTTTGAGGCTCGTTTATCATTCTCCTCGTTGCACATTTGAGCGCTGCGTCGCCCTTATGTCTTTTTTGGAGATTATATTAAGATCACTGTTATTTGTGTATTCAGTATGTGATCTATGTGGATTGCATTGTCATTAAAAGTGCCCACTTTGCAATTTACTCTGGACTCCGTTACACTGCGCCCTTTCAGCGCACACAATGTCCTTCACACTTTCCTATCTCCAAAATAAAAGGGCATGTAAATGCACAAAAAAGATCTTTAAAAATGTAGTGTACTTGCTGTGAGAGCAGAGGACATTTTCTACTATGTTGCCAGCTGCCTTTGTAACATTACCCTGTGTAGTGTTAACCAGCACCCTCCTGCAGTAAGTAGGTCACAAAATTGAAACTTCAAAAATGTCTTACAGCCCGTCAACATGTGTTTTTGGAAAGGGGAGCCTCCACCCCAACTTGCCCCCTATCACTTCTAGACTTGGACCTCGTCTTCAACACTGGCACAAGCTCTAGGACCTATGGCCCAGTTTTATGCAATCCCTGAGAGGTCAGGCCTCAAACTGTCAGGCCTCAAACTAATTCTACAGCCCCTCAAAATGTGTTGTGGATGCGACATCCCACACTCTTAGATTTTAGCCCCTAACCGAGAGTCTGACACAGTTTTGGTTCTCCCCTCATGGGACAGACATATCCCTCAAATCACAACATCAAAAAACTCAAGGAGAAACCCCGGAGTGAGCCTCCTGGACCCAGCCTCTAATGTGAACCTCCTGGACCCAGCCTCTAATGTGAGCCTCCTGGACCCAGCCTCTAATGTGAGCCTCCTGGACCCAGTCTCTAATGTGAACCTCCTGGACCCAGCCTCTAATGTGAACCTATTGGACCCAGCCCCTAATGTGAGCCTCCTGGACCCAGCCTCTAATGTGAGCCTCCTGGACCCAGCCTCTAATGTGAACCTCCTGGACCCAGCCCCTAATGTGAACCTATTGGACCCAGCCTCTAATGTGAACCTCCTGGACCCAGCCTCTAATGTGAGCCTCCTAGACCCAGCCCCTAATGTGATCTCCTGGACCCAGCCTCTAATGTGAGCCTATTGGACCCAGCCTCTAATGTGAGCCTCCTGGACCCAGCCTCTAATGTGATCTCCTGTTCTAATGCTTTATCATGGTTTTCTGATATAGCCCTGTTCTAATGCTTTATCATGGTTTTCTGATATAGTCCTGTTCTAAGGCTTTATCATGGTTTTCTGATATAGTCCTGTTCTAATGCTTTATCATGGTTTTCTGATATAGTCCTGTTCTAATGCTTTATCATGGTTTTCTGATATAGTCCTGTTCTAATGCTTTATCATGGTTTTCTGATATAGTCCTGTTCTAATGCTTTATCATGGTTTTCTGATATAGTCCTGTTCTAATGCTTTATCATGGTTTTCTGATATAGTCCTGCTGTTACCCTGCATCAGAAACTTGGTCACCCTTTTCCCATTACATTTCTTCAGGAACATAATCTGTTTGTGTGTGTGTGTGTGTTGACTGGGTCTGCAAATGGAGTTAATTATAGGTTGTTATTGTTTACATATCACCAGGACATCCAAGATGTTTAAGATTACTGCTGGTTATTAATATACGGTTTGTTTACAAACTGCTCAGCATGATTTGATAATCAGGCTGTTACACAAAGGTTGCTCTCTCACTCTCTTAGTCTGTCTGTACTCACTCATTGATTCACTCAATCTAGTACCAACTGACACGCTAGTAATGAAGTCTAGATTAAACTTGACATTATTCCCGGTGTTTGAGTTATTGGTCAGTGAGTTCGCTGGGGCTTTGGGTTTAAACAAGGAGCAGGACAGGCAAAATTATGGGCTGTCACAACAACGAAAAATTGATATTTTTTGTTGTTTAAATATATATTTTCTTGCTTCAGTGTTGAAGCTTGTTGAACGTTTATGAGGCAACAGTTACACAATGTTAACCTTTGTCTACCTTGTAATTACAGTTGCATAGTGAGTACTGCCTTATAATTTAGGAAGGGGACATTTTTACCTGTGTCCTCTTGCATCCCCCCCCGTCTTGATGATAATAGAATATGCATCCATGAGTTTAAATCCATTCTAGTAACCGTTTTTCTGACCGAACAGAACAGTAAATGAAATAAAGAGAATTGTTTGGCAGTCAATGAATACAGTACATTCAGTGAAATGGGTCATATAAAATGTGCCTACAGTGCCTGGTAAATCCCAGGTTGTTTCCAATATTGACTCTGGATGTCTTGGGCAGAGCTACCAGGGTCGGTCACTGTTTGATACTATTGGAGTCTGTAGCACTAAACCTGTCTGGCTGATGGAGTGACTTAGACAGACAGGATGAGAGAGAGAGAGAGAGAGAGAGAGAGAGAAAGGACAGAGGATAAGGAGAGAAAGTGTGGAGAGAAGGGGACACGGACAAATGAAAACACAAGAAGGACAGAACAGCTCTGTGTAATTCATAAAAACCACATGGACTAGCCAGAGCTAAGACGAGAGTGTAAAGAACGGCTAAATGCAGTGCCAAGCAACACACGCACGCACGCACGCGCGCGCGATGCCGATTCTATCTTTCTGTTTGAATGTAGTGCACTAGGGAATAGGGTCTGTTGGAATGTAGTGTACCAGGGAATATGGTCTGTTTGAATGTAGTGCACTAGGGAATAGGGTCTGTTTGAATGTAGTGCACTAGGGAAAAGGGTCTGTTTAAATTTAATGCACTAGGGAATAGGGCCAGATTAAATGTAGTGCACTAAGGAATAGGGTCGGTTTAAATGTAGTGCACTATGGAATAGGGCCAGTTTAAATGTAGTGCACTAGGGAATAGGGTCTGTTTAAATGTAGCGCACTAGGGAATAGGGTCTGTTTAAATGTAGCGCACTAGGGGATAGGGTCTGTTTAAATGTAGCGCACTAGGGGATAGGGTCTGTTTAAATGTAGCGCACTAGGGGATAGGGTCTGTTTAAATGTAGCGCACTAGGGGATAGGGTCTGTTTAAATGTAGCGCACTAGGGAAAAGGGAGCAATTTGCACGGCTGTTTTGACATCATGATGATTAATGAACCACTGATGCTAATGCCTTTAGCTGTTGCTGCTTTTCATGTCCTACTAGCTTTGATCACAGATGCAGAGGATGAAATGAAAACATCATTGGGTGTGTGTACATGTGTGTGGTGTTTTGAACCAGAGATGAGAGACCAGTGACCGAAAACCTGACCACTGCCTTGTCGGGAGAAACGTCCAAATCCAGCGATGACAGTGGTATAATTGTCACTTATGTTCGCGACGAAGAGAAACAAAAAAGAAGCTCCCCGTTGAAACGAAGCACAGGTCCTGCATCTGTATTCACGTCACACACACACATATGCAACGCAGATTCAGACACACACACACACACACACACACACACACACACACACACACACACACACACACACACACACACACACACACACACACACACACACATGCAATGCAGATATAAATCAAAGTGACTTATGCTGCCCGTTGTCTCTCCCAATCAGGCATGTTGTCTTAACTTTAGCCTCTGTGACATAAGCTAGCGCTTAAGGAGCATGTAAGCTCTACTGACCATCAAAGACAACAGCTTAATTGGTCCTGCTTTGAACTTTTCGCGGCACTTTCCCCGTGACAAAGTTTGTGACAGCATCGATGTTGATCGCAAACGGATAAGTGTGATTTTGCTACTTCTCTTTCGCGATAAAGTGGTTTGTTTGAAGATGGAGTAATTTCTGTCGCTTTCTGTTACGGAAGAATAAAAATTTGGGTCAAAAGGTATCTACATTCACCGTCCCTGTTCAAAGCCAGACAGTGCTTTTAACCAGGGCCTAAAGGCAGGGAATAGGGTGGAATTTGTAACACAGCCTGATTTGAGTGTAATCCGGATGTAATGATATTTGAGCTGGCCTGGGGTTGTTGTGTTTGGTATCAGGCAGTCTGCCAAGTGTCCTCATCTGCACCCATTTTGTCGTCTTGATTCCTTTGTTCTCTGTTTCATAAATCTCTAAACAGCTACAGAATGAAGATATTGGCGGCATCCCCAAATGGGACGCCTGTTTCCCAGAGCACCACTTTTGACTAGGAATCTAGTAAACACTCGAGTCGCCGATTGGTGATTTGTCCCTCCTTGGATCACTGTTAGTAGGTAGGTACTCACCACAGCTGACCAGGACCACTGTCAGTAGGTACTCACCACTGCTGACCAGGACCACTGTCTGTAGGTAACTACCACTGCTGACCAGGACCACTGTCTGTAGGTACTCACCACTGCTGACCAGGACCACTGTCAGTAGGTACTCACCACTGCTGACCGGGACCACTGTCATTAGGTACTCACCACTGCTGACTGGGACCACTGTCTGTAGGTAACTACCACTGCTGACCAGGACCACTGTCTGTAGGTACTCACCACTGCTGACCAGGACCACTGTCAGTAGGTACTCACCACTGCTGACCAGGACCACTGTCTGTAGGTAACTACCACTGCTGACCAGGACCACTGTCTGTAGGTACTCACCACTGCTGACCAGGACCACTGTCATTAGGTACTCACCACTGCTGACCAGGACCACTGTCAGTAGGTACTCACCACTGCTGACCAGGACCACTGTCAGTAGGTACTCACCACTGCTGACCAGGACCACTGTCAGTAGGTACTCACCACTGGTGACCAGGACCACTGTCAGTAGGTACTCACCACTGCTGACCAGGACCACTGTCAGTAGGTACTCACCACTGCTGACCGGGACCACTGTCAGTAGGTACTCACCACTGCTGACCAGGACCACTGTTAGTAGGTACTCACCACTGCTGACCAGGACCACTGTCAGTAGGTACTCACCACTGCTGACCAGGACCACTGTTGGTAGGTACTCACCACTGGTGACTGGGAACACTGTCTGTAGGTACTCACCACTGCTGACCGGGACCACTGTCAGTAGGTACTCACCACTGCTGACCAGGACCACTGTTGGTAGGTACTCACCACTGGTGACTGGGAACACTGTCTGTAGGTACTCACCACTGCTGACCGGGACCACTGTCAGTAGGTACTCACCACCGCTGACCGTGACCACTGTCTGTAGGTACTCACCACTGCTGACCGGGACCACTGTCTGTAGGTACTCACCACTGCTGACCGGGACCACTGTCAGTAGGTACTCACCACTGCTGACCGGGACCACTGTCAGTAGGTGAAAACTGATTGTTTGCCAACCATCTAATCAACCCAGACCTTGACATGTGCCCTTTTTAGGAGATGATCAACCTTATGGTCGCTTCTCCTGTATGAGGTCATAATGTTTTGGCTCATTAATGTACACTCGTACAGAGAAATGCACTAGTTATTAAAAACTGTGACAAACACGACTGTTCTCTTCTACACTTGCTTCACAAAAGCTTGTTTTCTAGTGGCTTTGACCTCTTTGACAAGATGATCTGGCCCATTTCTATCTGTTATCTTTCCTTTCCTTCACTTCTCCTCTCCTCCTCTTGCCCTTTTCTCTCTCCCACTCTCCCTCTACCCGCTCACTACACAGTGATGTTATGTGTTTGTTTCGGTGTTCAGAACTAGGCTGTTGTCTGTACAGGATCTGTGGCGCAGATCAACAGTTAGATAGGGGGCTGATTCCTGCTGGAGATGAGGGCAGAACACATTACCATTCTGTTCTAGCACACAGACATGATATGGTTGTTGTTTCTGGGAAGTACTAGCCACTCTGCTAATCCAGACATGCAGGAAACAGGGTCTAAACAAGCATCCTGACTCGTGTATTCATTAAAACCCTGTTATTACTGTGTGATAGACAATGTCTTGGGTTGATATTTTGTTGATAATTATATTGATTAATCTACGCCGCTGACTGCTCACAGATAAGGTTAGATGAATGCCGTTAGGTTCAATTGACAATGACACGTTGTGTTTTTCCTTCCTTCTGCTCTTGGAATTCTGTCTCAGTATAGATTAACCTGATTTATGTTCATGCTGTGAAGTAAATGTCACATTTGCCTCCTTTATTAACTGTTATCTCCTTTTCTCTCCCTAATCCTATACCTAATCTTATCCCTAAACTTAAACGTAATATTATAACCATATTATAACCATTGTGTCCACACTTAAGGGTAACTCCTAACTCTACTCAAAACCCTAACACCCGATGTCAAACCCTAAAATTAACCCCGTTATAACACTAACCCCAGTTAGTGCTCTTTACTGTTTACGGTAACTGCTAAGCCACAAATAGGCTTTTTATGACAAAATTGTTAGAATGTATTTTTGGTTGTCCAGACAGAAAAATATGGCATTGGGGAAGGTATCCACTGCTGGAAATCAAGTAAGAAATCAAGTATCAAATGTGTGCTGGCAGTCCAGATATATGCTGATAATGATTAACTATGAGTTAAACGAGCACAGAGAAAAAAAACATACACTCACTCTCACACAGTTTCATGAGAGTTCAGAACAGAAAGGTTTCAGAAGTTGGAGGCAGGAGCCAGACAGGATGTGATGTCACCTTGACTTCCTGTTAATCAGAGTTAATCACAGCTAGTTACACGCTCTGCAGTCATCCGATCCATCTGAGCCAGCCACACGGACAACACAAGACTCAAAAAGAACTGGCCAGAACTAGGCAGGACAGGATCCGAGTGAATACTGGCCATGACATTTTCCAGGACTCAGTGTGTCTGTGACCCGCCAAGCAAAGAGACATTAACTGTAGTAGACTTCTGGTAAATTCTTCCAGGCTTCTCACAGGATTTTCCATAACTCTACTTTGGCAGACTTTTTTTGTTTGTCCTGTCCCTCACAGCAATAATGATCTTTGATTGCTTGGGGTCAATATCATGCTTAATTATTATTTAAACTAAGTATGATGATTTCTTCTAATAGAAGTAGATTTGGTCAAGCTAGGACATCACTGAATTTGCTTCTGTACTGTTCATCAGAGGCAGACAGTTTTTTATGTTTTCTGTCTTCCTCTTGCACCACCCATCTTAGACCTTTTGGACAACGCCAGGGAAGTCATTTTTTATTGTATTTACGTTTGTTCCCTTCTGTCTTATTATTAGCTCTTGTTTTTACAAATTGTTGTTAACAGTGTTTTCAGGGAGCCCTCAGACTTGTGCAGATGAATGTAACATTGTCTCATTGTGATTTTTCCCAGCTGTGCTTTAGACTAGAGATGCTACCAGGGCACGAACAAGCATTTCAGTTTGAGAATTTGAGAAGTTTTAGAGTCAGATCCAATGTCACAATTTGTCAAAAACCAAGTGGCAACATGTTTATAGAAAACAGGATTGGGCCTAAAACAGATCCCAGTGGGCCCCCTTGAAGGGCTGTGGCCTACTTTAAAGGATAATTAAAATAACTCAAAAACCTAATGCATCAGATCTACTGTAGCACTCAACACTGGTCTGGATATGACACATCAACAGAACTGGACAAGTCATACTCATGCTGGGTTATTTCTAAACAAATATGTAGCTCCCTTCCTGCATCCTTGACATGACGTGGATCTGACACAGCTGTCATTTTAACTCCCTCCTCTCTTCTCATTGTACTCTACAGGCCACTGGAAATGAATTACTTGGTTTCGATGAATTTAGGTGGTTTCATTCTGTCATATCCTTTCGCTCAAGGTCACCGGTTTGGGAAATAAATGGAAATAAATCATGACATGGAAAATAGAGTAAAGGGATATCCTTAGTTGTTTTCACAGACTGGGACGATGTCGTAGTTAAAGAAGGAAAGGAGGTCCTCATTCGACTACCCACTAGTTTAAAACCCACCCAGTTGTTGCAGTTAATTACTTTGCATCCTTTTAAATGTATTATCGACCATGATTGGTTGTGATATAAGTGGGTGCTCCTGATTGGTGGGTCCTGATTGGCTGTTCTTGGCTCGGTGGTTGTGACCTGGTTGGTTGTGAGCTGGCTGATTGTGAGCTGGCTGGTTTTGACCTGGTTGGTTGTGACCTGGCTGGTTGTTACCTGATTGGTTGGCTCATGTCCTGTTTGAGCCATCAGGGTGAAGGGTTATGGCTCAGCCTGTTTCCTTTGTTTCAGACGATGAATTTGAAATGAAAGAGGCTGAACGAGTCTGCGGCTTGGCTTCCAGTAGTTTCAAGGCATTTTTCCCTGTTATGCCCTGCTACTCACATGGAATAGTTGTTATTACTTTGGCTACTACTGTAGGACCTTGTTAAAATCCAAAGAGCAAATGGAAATGTATTTTAAAGAAACATTAAGCCAAATGGCCTTTCTCACATTTTCCTTGGCTAGCAGTACCTAATCATCTGTTATATCTTATCAACACAGTAATATTTGGCCCATATGAGCAATAGGCTAAACATGCTACTGATATTACCAAACCCGAGTCCCAAACAATGCCCTATTCTTTATTTAGTGCACTGATTTTGTACAAGGTTCATACGGATTAGGCAGCCATTTGTGCATTGAGTCCACAGTATCAACACCAGTGTGAGCCTCTCAAACCTTCAACACATACAGTAGTTAAAGCTAATGCTCCCGACCTTCAATCTGTTTTTCCTCTCCTCCATCTATGTCTGTCCATTTTGTCTCTCTCCTTACTCCCATTTCCTCTTCTCATTCTGCTCCCTCCATCTCTCTCTTGTCTGTCTCTTTTCTCTCTTCTCTGTCTCTGTCTCTCCCTCTCTCTCCCTCTCTCTCTCTCTCTCTCTCCCTCTCTCTGTCGAAATGAATAGGACTCTGGATGGACGTCCGGAGAAAAAGAGAGAACTTTTCCATGCTGTTCCTAAGCAGGAGTCTGTGTACGTTTTAATGGGAATCAGCTGTGGTCCTAATCAAAGGAATATTTGGGGAAATGTTAGAGATCCCAGATCACAGAGAAATGGCACTGGAAAGCTTCAACCCCAAAACACACTGTTCCCCACATAAAAGCCCTTGGCAGTCTATTAAAAAATAATAGAATGGCATTTGGGAGTGGAAGAAAGTGCGATAAGACTCAAACGATGGTAACAAATTACACAGTTTCTCAATGAGGCTTGGCCAGTGATTTCATTATGGACTGGGCCAGTATTTATTTACTGTAGAAGTCTCATTCTTTGTGTGTGTGTGTCCTTTTAATGGGGCAAACTGCCGGTGATAATCTGGTCTACAATGGAAGAGCCAAGACAGACTTGTAGGTGTTCGGCATCGAGGGCCGACCTGGTGACATGTAATGGTTTAGAATGTCGTGTAAATACACGTAAGCATGACAACTCTGGAAAATGTTTGTTTGCACTATGTACGTTATTATTCATATGACAAGACCAAGGCTTTCCACTTACTGTTTGAAAACATTAAATACATTTTAGTTTCCATAAAAGGGGACACCTACGACTAATATTAAAATACTGGAATAAATCTGATAGGGCACTATTTGGAGTGCACTACTGTTGATCAGGGTCATGCAGATAAATAGGGCACTATTTGGAGTGCACTACTGTTTATCAGGGTCATGCAGATAAATAGGGCACTATTTGGAGTGCACTACTGTTGATCAGGGTCATGCAGATAAATAGGGCACTATTTGGAGTGCACTACTGTTGATCAGGGTCATGCAGATAAATAGGGCACTATTTGGAGTGCACTACTGTTGATCAGAGTCATGCAGATAAATAGGGCACTATTTGGAGTGCACTACTGTTGATCAGGGTCATGCAGATAAATAGGGCACTATTTGGAGTGCACTACTGTTGATCAGAGTCATGCAGATAAATAGGGCACTATTTGGAGTGCACTACTGTTGCCCAGGTCCTGTGAAGGTGACTAGAGTGCTATTTGGAGTGCACTACTGTTGCCCATGGCCTGTGAAGTTAACTAGAGTGCTATTTGGAGTGCACTACTGTTGCCCATGGCCTGTGAAGTTGACTAGGGTGCTATTTGGAGTGCGGCCCGTGACTGCAGCTCAGCAGTATTTAGTGCAATAGAGGCAGTATGCTGTTAATACTCTGTAATGCCACGGGCCGTCTGCCCCTATGCCAAACAATGAAATACCAGCAGCCTAATCAGCCGATACAGGTGGAACCACGCTCTGTCTGGCTGTGTGTCTGCATGTGTGCGTGAGTGTGTGTGTGTGTGTCTGCGTGTGTGTGTCTGTGTTTCTATGTCTGCATGTGTGTGTGTGTGCGTGCAACTTGTCACTGCAGGCGTTAAAGAAACAACTGCAACTAGATCCCAAACGTATTGGTCTTGATGAGAAAGGAAACATGTGAGTCACGAGTCATTTGTCTTCTGCACTGTCTAACACAAACTTTAAGTGTGAGGGAGGTGGGCATCTAACGAATCAGCATGTGGAGTTGGGAGACATGATACCACAGCACACACACACACACACACACACACACACACACACACACACACACACACGCGGGGCTGGGCATCCTCTCCCTCACACACTCCCTAGTTCTCTCCTTCTTCGGGATAGGTTCTGTAACTTTCTACAGCTTGCTAATACAGATCTGTCATTCCCTGGGTGTTTTCAGCTTCGTAGGCGACTGAGAAGATGCCGATTCTCTGTAAAGAGAGAAGAAAACACATGCTGTGACTCAAAGTGTTACCAGAGTTTGCCGAGGAATGACCTCATCCTGTCCTGTTGATATAAGCACCTGGGGATGCCAAGTACAGGGCAGACTGGGTCCTAGGGAACCAGCCCATTGTGGAACCAGCCAAGTGTGGAACCGGCCAACCATGGGCTAACGAGACCATGATGTCATAAGGGGATGCTCCCTCACCAGAGAGGATCAATCTCAGTCAGGCTGTTTTATCCCCACTGTCGGTCAAAAAAGAACACACACGGACACGAAGGACACACGAACAGAAGCAAACACACTCTTCAAACACAACACACACACACACAACCAACCACAACTCTAGCTGTCTATCCCAGTTTATTAGCAGAGCTTGGGTACAGTATATTTGTGGTTACTTTATTTGTTCCCCGAGAATTCCATTGCTAGTATGACCCCTTGTGTGACACAGACAACCACAGACCTCTGGTGGAAATGACATTAAAACCCAATGACACAAACAACCACAGACCCCGATAGAGATGACATCAAAACCAACTGACACAGACAACCACAGCCCCCGATAGAGATGACATCAAAACCAACTGACACAGACAACCACAGACCCCGATAGAGATGTGTCTGACATCAAAACCAACTGACACAGACAACCACAGACCTCTGATGGAAATGACATTAAAACCAACTGATACAAACAACCACAGACCCAATGGAGATGACATCAAAAGTAAGTCCCAAATGTATGACAAATATATTATCTAGAAAAAAGAAAACGTTGTTGTGTTGAGATATACGACTCTGTAGAGAATTGGATGGTGTTTGGGCTTGTGATCCATAGAGTCCTGCTGTATTTGTCATCCTGGCTGGTTCCCTCAGGGGAAACCACAGGGAACTGAATAGCATGCAACCCGAAGTCAAGGCAGTTTACCATGGGACTATGGACAATGGGCTCCTGCAATCTTTTCTTTCCCTGCGGAACTAATGTTGTGCTTGGTAGGGGAATATGCAGGGTCTTTAGAAACTTGAATATAATGGATGGTAAAAGGCAAGAACAGATGGACAGACGAGAAGACAGAGAGAATAGACGAAGGAGTGAGAACAAAAATAGAGACTTTAAAACTGTCCTGTTGGAACATGTTGTGTTGACTATTGACACGCAACCACACAGACGCGAACACACAGACGCGAACACACAGACGCGAACACACCGACACAAAGACACAGACACGAAGACACAGACGCGAACACACCGACACGAAGACACAGACACGAAGACACAGACACCAAGACACAGACACGAAGACACAGACACAAACACAGACACGAACACACAGACACGAAGACACAATTTGAGTGTATTTCATTGGAACAGCAGAGGTGTGTGTAGAGAGATTCCTTACGTAAGAGCCTAATATGGTCATTAACCAAACAGACATTATTTCCACATTCCATCATTCCCAAGACAAACCCATAGACAAGACTCTGTATACCCACCCAGACCTCTGACAGACAGTGCTAGTGGAGGTCAGACCAGACCTGTCAATCTCAGATCTCTGGAGGACATTCGATGGATACATTTACATTGTATTTGAGCACCGGGGCAACATAGGCTGTTCTAGCTAACTGGTCGGCAATGGACGCGTTTTCCCGTCAAAGACTAAAAGTTGTAACATTAATTCAGTCAAAATGTATTAGAAAAAAAGGAAAAGCCTCTTCCTTCTATACTGTCATCTACGTACGCTCCTCGTTTGCTGCATATGTTGAGCAGATGAGCAGTAAAAAGACACCAAGCGCTTGAGCAGAAGTTACCTCTGGTGTAACCACAGCAACAGTATGGATGAGCCATCCCATCAGCTCCACTCTCCAATAACACATGTGTTCAACACCTGGCTTGTATCCAAATGGCACACTCTGTTGTGTTCCTAGTGCACTATTGACAAAGGCCCTGGTTGAATGTAAAGCCCTATGTAGGGGATAGTGTCTATCGGGAGGCAGGGTTAACCGTCAGTACATTTCAGTGTTCTGCTTGCGTCTGGTGATATTTATAGGAGGAGTAGAGTCAAGTGCTTCTTAGATGTCAGGTTCACTGGTGAGGTAAAACAAGACAGGGTTAGTAGGGAGTGAGATGAGGGCAGATGACTATCTAATGCTTACTGGAAGAAGCAGTCATCTAGGAGTGTGTGTGTGTGTGTGTGTCTTTCTGAAAACTGGGTGACGACATGTTGGGAGAGACGAGCATTGAAGTGAGACGCATCTGGACCATGCACATGTGTATTAATAACGCACACACACACACACACAGTCCTAGGATTAGTGCACACATCAGCGGGTTTTCCTCCAATTATGCATTCATTTCTTTCCTTTATCTTCCAAGCTTTCTAAGCCCTGACACGAAAAGCATCCCCATAGCATGATGCTGTCGCCACTTCGCCACACATCATCATAGTGAACAGTCCAAATGAGGGGAATCATTTTTAGAGCGTCTGCACGCACCTGAAAATACACCAGATTTGAGTCATTACACAGTGAGCGATCCAATAATATTTCAAGTCTGACATCATTGCAGCCTCTCAGATTAATATGGTTTATGTTTTATCTCTACTTGGGAAACTATTCTCTTATCTGGTGCTTTGTGATTGATTCGTCCACTGGTTGTACCAGGAATGTTTGCGGTTTAGTCAGTTTGCAGACACTGCCAATCCCATACATCTGATAACAGCATAACACAACGGAAAACAGATCATATTCATCCGCCCACATGCTGTTTTGAGCGCATGGGGCACCATGTTCCCTATAGGATATAAAGCACTGCTACACTGGTTATCAGTGGATCAGTGCTTATCATTTGTACTGTCCATTTACCACTTGCACAGATGTTCTCCGCTGGTGTTGCCCTCTGCACATTTGCAATTTGCTACATTGTTAAACTGAATACCTGAAGGGTATACTGGAGTGGAGGGTATTAGCGAGTGGAGGGTATAAAAGAGTGGAGGGTATAAAAGAGTGGAGTGTATAATGGAGTGGAGGGTATTATGGAGTGGAGGGTATAAAAGAGTGGAGTGTAAAATGGAATGGAGGGTATAAAAGAGTGGAGGGTATAAAAGAGTGGAGTGTATAAAAGAGTGGAGTGTATAATGGAATGGAGGGTATAATGGAGTGGAGGGTATTATGGAGTGGAGGGTATAAAAGAGTGGAGTGTATAATGGAGTGAAGGGTATAATGGAGTGGAGGGTATAAAAGAGTGGAGTGTAAAATGGAATGGAGGGTATAAAAGAGTGGAGGGTATAAAAGAGTGGAGTGTAAAATGGAATGGAGGGTATAAAAGAGTGGAGGGTATAAAAGAGTGGAGTGTATAAAAGAGTGGAGTGTATAATGGAATGGAGGGTATTATGGAGTGGAGGGTATAAAAGAGTGGAGTGTAAAATGGAATGGAGGGTATAAAAGAGTGGAGGGTATAAAAGAGTGGAGTGTATAAAAGAGTGGAGTGTATAATGGAATGGAGGGTATAATGGAGTGGAGGGTATTATGGAGTGGAGGGTATTATGGAGTGGAGGGTATAAAAGAGTGGAGTGTATAATGGAGTGAAGGGTATAATGGAGTGGAGGGTATAAAAGAGTGGAGTGTAAAATGGAATGGAGGGTATAAAAGAGTGGAGGGTATAAAAGAGTGGAGTGTAAAATGGAATGGAGGGTATAAAAGAGTGGAGGGTATAAAAGAGTGTAGTGTATAAAAGAGTGGAGTGTAAAATGGAATGGAGGGTATAAAAGAGTGGAGGGTATAAAAGAGTGGAGGGTATAAAAGAGTAGAGGGTATAAAAGAGTTGAGTGTATAATGGAGTGGAGTGTATAAAAGAGTGGAGTGTATAAAGGAGTGAAGGGTATAATGGAGTGGAGGGTATACTGGAGGATTGGGTATACTAGAGGGAAGGGTATAACAGAGGATATCAGATCAGAATCAGGTTTATTTGCCAAGTCTGTTTACGCACACAAGGAATTTTTTGACCCACAGCTGCAGCATTTAGAACACACATTTTAAGGCATTTTAAGACGTACACAAAACGCAAAAAGATCAAAAACACACAACCTGAACATTCAGGAGACCCTGCCCATCTGTACAGTCTTTCTTGAGCTTTCTTAATGAGAGAGATTATGTTTACCCAACTTGAAGGGCCTGTAAGCGAACTGACTCCACTGTGTTGACGTGGGAGCCCCTCAAGACAATGGGACAAAGGTCAGCTGAGCTTCTCCTAAAGTCCACTCTCATCTTCACTGTCTTTAGAGCATTAAGCTCCAAGTTGTTGAGACTGCATCAGTACACCAGCCGGTCGATTTCTCCCCTCTTGGCGGTTTCATCCACATCAGAGATTAGACCAATGACGGTGGTGTCATCTGCTAACTTCAGTTTGACAGAGTGGTGACTGGAGGTGCAGTTGTTTGTGTGCAGAGAGAAGAGGGGACAGGACACAGCCTTGAGGGGTACCTGTGCTTATGGTCAGAGGGTTCAACAGGTGTTTCCCTAACCTCACCTGCTACAGGATTCTGGTGTAGGTTCTAGGGGAGTCAAGATGCTGGAGAATGAAGTGGAGAGCCATGTTGATTGTGTTGTCCACAGGCCTGTTGGCTCTGTAGTCAAACGGCATTGGGTCTCGTACTGGGTCAGTGGCCTTGAGGTGTGACAGCACCAGGCGCTCAAAGGACTTCATAACCACAGTGGTCAGGGCAACCGGTCTGTAGTCATTTAGCTCTGTGATCTTTGGTTTGGGATGACGGTAGAGGATTTGAAGCAAGCTGGGATGCTGCATACTAGAATAGATCTAATTATATGTTTTAGTGCAGACAGATGTCATATAAACATAATAATACTAACTAACTAATTAACTAACTCAAATCAAGCAGATTTGCCTTAATTTGCTTAGTACCGTAAATCTATTCAGCATACAATTTACTATAAAGTAATAGTAATATAAACTAACTTACCTTTATCATTGCTATTTACATAGGGTGTCAGTACCAGTTGGTGTGAAGTACAGGTTGTTTAAGACTATTTAAGGGGTGGCAAGGGAACAGTGAATTACACTGAAGGTAGTGTGTGGGTGGTTTTGCAGTGTTGCTGTTAATGAGTGTGTGTAGATGTACTGTGTGTGTTCAACGACCACCTCCATGGTTTTGTCTGTGTTTGCAATGTGTACGCTCCACCAGGACTTTGTCCACTGGATGAACCTGTCTGTCGCTTCAGAAAAAACACAGCGCATGTAAACGGAATTTAGAAGAGCTAATAAATGAAATTACATTTCTAATCAGACTTTCTCCTCAATAACAGTGCAGATGCCAAGAGATACAAATAGATGATAATGCCGTCAGTGCAATTTCAATAAGAATTGGAATAGCCTACCCCCTGTCCAGTTTCAGGCCAAACCACGATCAGTGTGATATGTGGCAGTGCTTTCCACAATGGCTGACATGCATTTTCTGGATGCATTATCTGGATGCGTTATCTGGATGCATTATCTGGATGCATTATCTGGATGCGTTAACTGGATGCATTATCTGGATGCATTACCTGGATGCGTTCTCTGGATGCATTATCAGGATGCATTATCTGGATGCGTTCTCTGGATGCGTTATCTGGATGCATTATCTGGATGCATTATCTGGATGCGTTATCTGGATGCATTACCTGGATGCATTATCTGGATGCGTTATCTGGATGCGTTATCTGGATGCATTATCTGGATGCGTTATCTGGATGCGTTATCTGGATGCGTTATCTGGATGCGTTATCTGGATGCGTTATCTGGATGCGTTATCTGGATGCGTTATCTGGATGCGTTATCTGGATGCGTTAACTGGATGCATTATCTGGATGCATTATCTGGATGCATTATCTGGATGCATTATCAGGATGCGTTATCTTGATGCGTTATCAGGATGCATTATCTGTATGCGTTATCCAATATCAGAAGCAGCCCTGAGAAAGCTTGGCCTAGTCTCCCAGGTCCTATACAGGATACCACAGAGGAAGAGGTGGGTAGCACCATTAACCAGACTCCTGTCAACAACGGCTAGTCTTGTCTACAATACATTGGCCTGGGTCAGTGTGTGTGTGTGTGTGTGTGTGTGTGTGTGTGTTTCAGCCTGTGCTACTAACCCAAGAGAGGAATTTCCTTTCTTTCAAAGAAAACCGGGAATTGAGGGAGGAGAACGGAACAGTGACCTGGCCACTTTAACATTACTGGTCACTCATGGAACAGAAAGAATCATGCCAGTCTCGTGTGTGTAATTCTTTCAGTATGAGTTATCTACCTACTAGTACATGACCTTAATATGTAAGAAGTAGCATTTCCTTTTTTTTAGAACAGAGAAGAGTAGCAACATGATTAACATATTTAAAGTTCAACGCTGGATGTATTACAAGCATTGAACGTTTCTAGATAACAAGCATCTGCAGATAATATAACTAATGCACCGAAAGGAGTAGTTACAGCATTTTTATTTAGTCCTTCATCCTTAACCAGGAACGTCTGGAGAACATATCGTTTTCCCTCAACTCGTGAGTTTGAAAGGTGTTGTTGATCAACCCCTATGCCCCTATTACATTAAACCCCATCTGTTTTCCTCTAACTCAAACTCTAAATCTTAAGCCAAAACGTGTTTTTCTAACTGGAGACAGAGAATACGTTTCTATTCATTGCATTTTCCTGGTTTACCATTATTACACCTGGTCAGACACTAACAAATCACTCGTCGGACACCGAGCGATTTCATCTCAATGTTTGCATTTTACGTTTGGTCCAACAGTTTACTCGGTTTTAGTTGGCCATTTTAAGTTGACCAGTATATTCAGATGTGAGAGAGACGTGACGTTTTATCAGTAGTTTATTGTACTTGTGAGTTATGTATGCACACTACCTTTCAAACGTTTGTGGTCACTTAGAAATGTATGTGTTTTTTTATTACATCAAGTTCATCATAAATACCGTGTAGACATCGCTAATGTTGTAAATCTGTCAAGCATGGTGAAGGCAATGTGATGGTCGGGAGAATGATGATGTGTTTATGTTGGGACTTTATCTGCATTATGCAGCTGTTATTACGCTGCTCATGTCGTTATCTGCATTATGCAGCTGTTATTACGCTGCTCATGTCGTTATCTGCATTATGCAGCGGTTATTACGCTGCTCAGGACGTTATCTGCATTATCCAGCTGTTATTACGCTGCTCAGGACGTTATCTGCATTATGCAGCGGTTATTACGCTGCTCAGGTCGTTATCTGCATTATGCAGCTGTTATTACGCTGCTCAGGTCGTAATCTACATTATGCAGCTGTTATTAAGCTGCTCAGGTCGTTATCTGAATTATGCAGCTTTTATTACGCTGCTCAGGTCGTTATCCGCATTATGCAGCTGTTATTACGCTGCTCAGGTCGTTATTCGCATTATGCAGCTGTTATTACGCTGCTCAGGTCGTTATCTGCATTATGCAGCTGTTATTACGCTTCTCAGGTCGTTATCTGCATTATCCAGCTGTTATTACGCTTCTCAGGTCGTTATCTGCATTATGCAGCTGTTATTACGCTGCTCAGGACGTTATCTGCATTATGCAGTGGTTATTACGCTACTCAGGACGTTATCTGCATTATGCAGCGGTTATTACGCTGCTCAGGACGTTATCTGCATTATCCAGCTGTTATTATGCTGCTCAGGACGTTATCTGCATTATGCAGCTGTTATTACGCTGCTCAGGACGTTATCTGCATTATGCAGCTTTTATTACGCTGCTCAGGTCGTTATCCGCATTATGCAGTGGTTATTACGCTACTCAGGATGTTATCCGCATTATGCAGCGGTTATTACGCTGCTCAGGACGTTATCTGCATTATCCAGCTGTTATTACGCTGCTCAGGACGTTATCTGCATTATGCAGCGGTTATTACGCTACTCAGGACGTTATCCGCATTATGCAGCTGTTATTACGCTGCTCAGGTCGTTATCTGCATTATGCAGCTGTTATTATGCAGCTGTTATTACGCTCTCAGGTCGTTATCCGCATTATGCAGCTGTTATTACGCTGCTCAGGTCGTTATCCGCATTATGCAGCTGTTATTACGCTGCTCAGGTCGTTATCTGCATTATGCAGCTGTTATTACGCTGCTCAGGTCGTTATCTGCATTATCCAGCTGTTATTACGCTTCTCAGGTCGTTATCTGCATTATGCAGCTGTTATTACGCTTCTCAGCTCGTTATCTGCATTATCTAGCTGTTATTACGCTTCTCAGGACGTTATCTGCATTATGCAGCTGTTATTACGCTGCTCAGGACGTTATCTGCATTATGCAGCTTTTATTACGCTGCTCAGGTCGTTATCCGCATTATGCAGTGGTTATTACGCTACTCAGGATGTTATCCGCATTATGCAGCGGTTATTACGCTGCTCAGGACGTTATCTGCATTATCCAGCTGTTATTACGCTGCTCAGGACGTTATCCGCATTATGCAGCGGTTATTACGCTACTCAGGACGTTATCCGCATTATGCAGCTGTTATTACGCTGCTCAGGTCGTTATCTGCATTATGCAGCTGTTATTACGCTGCTCAGGTCGTAATCTGCATTATGCAGCTGTTATTACGCTGCTCAGGTCGTTATCCGCATTATGCAGCTGTTATTACGCTGCTCAGGTCGTTATCCGCATTATGCAGCTGTTATTACGCTGCTCAGGTCGTTATCTGCATTATCCAGCTGTTATTACGCTTCTCAGGTCGTTATCTGCATTATGCAGCTGTTATTACGCTTCTCAGGTCGTTATCTGCATTATCTAGCTGTTATTACGCTTCTCAGGACCTTATCTGCATTATGCAGCTGTTATTACGCTGCTCTGAAGCCTCATAACTTTCACATATCAAATTATTTCCTATGATTTAAGCAGCTCCAGAATGAGGGAATGTCAAATTTGTTTTACTGGCATAGATCGCTGATGGAGAATAGCTGTGAATGTGTCCTAAATGGCACCCTACACCCTATTCAGGGACTGGTGAAAGGTGGTTTACTTTATAGGGAATAATGCACCATTTGTGACATAGAACCTGCGGTTAAACAACCCAGAGAGCCGAAGCATAAATAAAATGGAATAATTTACAAAGCCCCTGCTGTGTGTGTTCAAATGAGGTCTCCGTAGTGGAGTGGCCAAATATTTAACACAATAATAACCGGAGAATCTTCTGTCACATTGATGTCTTAATGGCTTAATCTCAGAAGATGTGCAAAGAAGGTGAGACAGTATAAAACTACCTGGAGCTTGAGAAGGAATATATTGGACCTGACCTCTTAATTCCTTCAATAAAATGGACCATAGCCAACAGTTAAGGTGGAGTTTAATCACTTCCAGACTCAGACCCAGACCCGGGGAGAGGTCTCCTCTCCTCCCTCCTCCCTTCCTCCCCTCCTCCCCTCCTCCCCTCCTCCCTTCCTCCCCTCCTCCCCTGCTCCCCTCCTCCCTTCCTCCCCTTCTACCCTGGAGTCCAACTCCCTTGTGATCTAAGCACAAGCCTGAGTAGAATCATTTGGCCCTGGATAAGCATAGGTTCTTTGTGGATTTAGTTCCCTTGTTTTTGCCCAATCACAGGTGAATAAGGGAAGTTTAATATTGAGGTCCAGAATCTATCCCTGTGGAACACAGGATTTGATGTATATTTAGAAGGGGATGGTTAAATTTGCTAGTTCAGGACGAATTTAGTCTGGACTTGGAGCTATCAAAAACACTTGATACATCCCAAGGCACCAAGGCTGTATTTAGCACAACAAGAAATCTACATCGCAGAAGTAATCTTCTCTGGTAATTTATTTGCATACAAGGTCAAGGGCATAGATCCACAATGAGCCAATCTAGTAGGCTAATGATAAAAAAAATTGTACATTTTTTATCAGTTCACGCATCTGTGGTGTTATTTAAGATGCTTGTTAAAAAGACAAGTGTATCAGATATTTATCGGGGTGGGACTTTTATAAGGACATATACATATGCGATAATACTAAGATTGATTGATTATTTAGAACAGTGTCTGTGTGTCTCTTCACAGTCGTATGCAATCCCATGTGTTGATGTATTTGCTTTTTAAATCAGATTACATTTTTTATCTTGAGTCAGCTGAGGTGGCAGACATTTCCTTGTATTTACTGATCGGCTTATATTTAGTGCTTTTTGGAGCCTTCCTATGGACTTGGGGAATGTGAAAAGACCTCCAGTCAAAAATGCAATACCGTAAACACATCAATACATCTTTACAAACACATAAATACAAAATTCAAACATATAGTGAACTGGCGATGTCAAAATTATTTAAATTTTTGCACTTTCCACAATGATCCTCTTCTTTTCAGTTGTTCAACCTTTGGCAAATGATCCAGGTTACAGAGCGTTTTCTGCATAAGAATACACATTTTCTGTTGTTCTTCATCTCCAATGCTCCAATTAAGATCCAGCGTCTGTAGAGGACAAGGCAGCTTACAAAGGGTTCCTTCATCCCAGACGGAGACACGTGTGCCCAGACACACACAGACACGGTTGTGCTGACTCTGAACCCTGGCGGGTGGATTGTTGTCGTGTGTTTGAGGTGATGATCTGTAACACTGTTGCCCGGACGACACTCAAACACAATGATAATCGCATTGTAACTCTGATACAGTGAGAAACTAGCTAGTGACAAACTGACACACACACACACATCAATCAAAAGCTTCATGCTCAGTCACAACGAAAATTCTGAAAAACAATTGACGATCACCATTTTTGCTGTGTGACATTGCTGGGGCGTGTGTGTGTGTGTGCATGTGGGCGTGTGTGTGTGTGTGTGCATGTGGGCGTGTGTGTGAGTGAGAACATTTGTTTGTGTGTGGGATAAGAACCGGGGCCAGACGGTGAGGGGACTGATGTTTGGACTATGTTGTTTGTGTCTCCTGTTGATAGGATTTTGATTATATTCTAGTAAGCCTTGGACCAAACAAAGACAGAGCCTCTTGTCGGAAGAATAATTCCAGCCTTGTTCCCAGAGGTCTCGGCCCAGAGAGAGTGGGGGCCGGTCCAGAGAGAGACGTGGCCCCGTTCAGAGTGAGACGTGGCCCGGTTCAGAGAGAGACGGGGCCCAGTTCAGAGTGAGACGTGGCCCGGTTCAGAGAGAGACGTGGCCCGGTTCAGAGAGAGACGGGGCCCAGTTCAGAGAGAGACGGGGCCCAGTTCAGAGAGAGTAGGCACTGAGTGAGTCAGGAGTGGGGCGAACCAAGCTTAAAGGGTGAGAAATCGACAAATCAGCTACAGATTGGATCTTACTATCAGCCTGTTTGTTGCAGCTATGAAATGATCCTGCAGAAACAGGACATTGAGATTTACTGTTATACCAATTGTGCAAAAGAATAAAACATTTGTTGGCTAGAACAAATCTCATGCATTAACAAAATGATATAGTTTATATACGGAATGAAGGCGATGTTGGTTGAAACATTTAATCTCATTCTCAGGCACTAACGCCCACGTTTGTGGAAGCTCAGTTGAAAGTAACGCCCAAAGGCAGTGCAGGTTGATCGCTTAAAGGTGATAAATATTCTTTTTTGGGGAATTTTTAAGCAACTTAGCAAATGCTAACATGTGGTACATTCAAGTTTTAAAAGCCTTCTAAGCCTTCTGTATATCATTTTCAGTCTAATCGGTCAGACTTGATTTACTCAGATAAAAAAATGAATAAACTCCTACACATTGTTTTTATTAATGATAAATCACATGAACAATTCCCATTTCCTGTTACTGTAGATTAACTTTCCAGCTGTTGTACACTGGGTCAATTAAGATACAGCATCTGTGCCCATAATGCTCTGTCCACCCTAGTTGCAGTTGACTAATAGGGGCTGTCTAAACAATTTACAAACAGTTGTTCAGGCTCCCACCCATTTCCTTTCATTCTTTAACACACGGACATCGTAATGCTGACCTTTACCTCCTTAATAATGTAATCTTACTACCTTATTACTCAATAATGTGATGGAGAGCGTGACGAGGAAGACAGTGCAAGCCGACACCCATATGGCATTCTGGTTGGCTTGTATGAGATATCGACTGTAGCCTGTATTTTAACACATGTGTGACTCCCGCAGACACACCTCTCAACAGACTAGCTTTGGTATTGTTCTGAACATCAGTGAATGCCCTATTGCAGAGGACACCTTTAATGATTAAACATGTGGTGCCTAATTGAGAAGATATGAATGATGACGGTGAGATAACATTGTTATGTCACTGGAAAGACGTCTGATATTCTCTCTTTTGTCATTTCCCAGCTGCGTCTGGTGTTTGTCTGTGTCAGTGTGTGGCTGTGGCCCGCAGTAGCTTGGTTGAGTGGCTGTGTGTGGCTGTGGCCCGCAGTAGCCTGGTTGGCTGTAGCCTGGTTGTGTGACTGCGTCTGGCTGTAACCTGGTACTGTGGCTGTAGCCTGGTTGTGTGTGGCTGTGTGTGCCTGTAGCCTGGTTGTGTGTGGCAGAAGCCTGGTTGTGTGGCTGTGTGTGGCTGTAGCCTGGTTGTGTGTGGCTGGGCTGTGTGTGGCTATAGCCTGGTTGTGTGTGGCTGGGCTGTGTGTGGCTGTAGCCTGGTTGTGTGTGGCTGTAGCTTGGTTGTGTGTAGCTGTGTGTGGGTTTAGCCTGGTTGTGTGTGGCTGTGTGTGGCTATGTGTGGCTGTAGCCTGTTTGTGTGTGGCTGGGCTGTGTGTGGCTGTAGCCTGGTTGTGTGTGGCTGTAGCTTGGTTGTGTGTAGCTGTGTGTGGCTGTAGCCTGTTTGTGTGTGGCTGTGTGTGGCTATGTGTGGCTGTAGCCTGTTTGTGTGTGGCTGTGTGTGGCTGTAGCCTGTTTTTGTGTGGCTGTGTGTGGCTGTAGCCTGTTTGTGTGTAGCTGTGTGTGGCTGTAGCCTGTTTGTGTGTGCTGAGTGTCATTATGTGACATGAACCAATGTTTCAGATTATAAACCCATGCAGAACAGGATGGAGGGAGACTAGCTAGTAACAAAGAGACATTGCAGAAGACATAGACAGAGGAATCACAATAAATAATTCACTATTACTGTTGAGCAATTGTCCCAGCTAGGTAATTTACGATTGTGCCAACTGTAAAATTATTTGATTTACAGTGTCAGCTGAATCAAAAAATAATAATTGTCTTTCTAGGATCAGAAACATGTTGTGTAAAACAGACACTGATGTTATGAGAGAGAGAGAGAGGAGCACTGTTCAAAGTTTTTCTACCCTAAACTTCTAACCGAATCACAAACTCCACAGAATCACAAACTCCACTGAGTCACAAACTCCACTGAATCACAAACTCCACTGAATCACAAACTCCACAGAATCACACACTCCACTGAATCACAAACTCCACTGAATCACAAACTCATCCAAACATATAATGTTCACAAATCAACACGACTCTTGCCACTGCTACAACTATCTAAAGAACTTTGAGGGTGTGGAGTTGACGCATCTGCTTTCTGAGAAGTCTGTTTCTCCCCCCAAAGTAGAGATGGAAGGGAAAAGAAATACATTACAATTATTTTGTTACTCTAAGTACTCAGAACAGAGAGATGAAGCATAAAATTGGGCGGAAAGTATTCAGAGTCATAGAAAGAGCTGGATGGACAGGAAAAGAAAGAACGAAAAGCAAGCCAGACTGCAGTAGAAAAAGAGAGAAAGAGCTAGAAATATGGAAAGGCTTCTATAACCAGCTGACTGTGGTTGAGACAGACTTGGCCAAACCGTTGACGCCCCCACCACTTTACCAGGGCTCACGTCCCACCCCGCTCTGCCTGGAGATGTCTGCAAAGCCAGTATGATCACACGACCATGTCATAGTCTAGAGCAGTCTGACGGTGCTATTAAACTCTACAGGGTATGATAATCTCATGCCGAGAGCTCTATGTGCAGGATGTGAGCACTATTTAACATGCTGAGAGCTCTATGTGCAGGATGTCAGCACTATTTAACATGCTGAGAGCTCTATGTGCAGGATGTGAGCACTATTTAACATGCTGAGAGCTCTATGTGCAGGATGTGAGCACTATTTAACATGCTGAGAGCTCTATGTGCAGGATGTGAGCACTATTTAATATGATGAGAGCTCTATGTGCAGGATGTGAGCACTATTTAACATGCTGAGAGCTCTATGTGCAGGATGTGAGCACTATTTAATATGATGAGAGCTCTATGTGCAGGATGTGAGCACTATTTAACATGCTGAGAGCTCTATGTGCAGGATGTGAGCACTATTTAACATGCTGAGAGCTCTATGTGCAGGATGTGAGCACTATTTAATATGATGAGAGCTCTATGTGCAGGATGTGAGCACTATTTAACATGCCGAGAGCTCTATGTGCAGGATGTGAGCACTATTTAACATGCTGAGAGCTCTTTGTGCAGGATGTGAGCACTATTTAACATGCTGAGAGCTCTATGTGCAGGATGTGAGCACTATTTAACATGCTGAGAGCTCTATGTGCAGGATGTGAGCACTATTTAATATGATGAGAGCTCTATGTGCAGGATGTGAGCACTATTTAACATGCTGAGAGCTCTATGTGCAGGATGTGAGCACTATTTAATATGATGAGAGCTCTATGTGCAGGATGTGAGCACTATTTAACATGCTGAGAGCTCTATGTGCAGGATGTGAGCACTATTTAACATGCTGAGAGCTCTATGTGCAGGATGTGAGCACTATTTAATATGATGAGAGCTCTATGTGTAGGATGTGAGCACTATTTAACATGCCGAGAGCTCTATGTGCAGGATGTGAGCACTATTTAACATGCTGAGAGCTCTTTGTGCAGGATGTGAGCACTATTTAACATGCTGAGAGCTCTATGTGCAGGATGTGAGCACTATTTAACATGCTGAGAGCTCTATGTGCAGGATGTGAGCACTATTTAACATCCTGAGAGCTCTATGTGCAGGATGTGAGCACTATTTAATATGATGAGAGCTCTATGTGCAGGATGTGAGCACTATTTAACATGCTGAGAGCTCTATGTGCAGGATGTGAGCACTATTTAATATGATGAGAGCTCTATGTGCAGGATGTGAGCACTATTTAACATGCCGAGAGCTCTATGTGCAGGATGTGAGCACTATTTAACATGCTGAGAGCTCTATGTGCAGGATGTGAGCACTATTTAACATGCTGAGAGCTCTATGTGCAGGATGTGAGCACTATTTAACATGCTGAGAGCTCTATGTGCAGGATGTGAGCACTATTTAACATCCTGAGAGCTCTATGTGCAGGATGTGAGCACTATTTAATATGATGAGAGCTCTATGTGCAGGATGTGAGCACTATTTAACATGCTGAGAGCTCTATGTGCAGGATGTGAGCACTATTTAATATGATGAGAGCTCTATGTGCAGGATGTGAGCACTATTTAACATGCTGAGAGCTCTATGTGCAGGATGTGAGCACTATTTAACATGATGAGAGCTTTTTTTGGCAGGAATAGAGAAAGCCTTCCTATGTCAGAGTGAACACCCAGCGTCCATCCTAAACAGCACCCTTATCCCTCAACAGTGCTCTAATCTGTATCAGGGGCCAATAGAATTCCTCTGAGATTTTGAAGTAGATTTGAGTCCCTTGTGGGGTGGTCAGAGCTAGTTTGTTACACAGACTGTATGTGTCTGCTATGTTACACAGACTGTATGTGTCTGCTTTGTTATACAGACTGTATGTGTCTGCTTTGTTACACAGACTGTATGTGTCTGCTATGTTAAACAGACTGTATGTGTCTGCTTTGTTGCACAGACTGTATAAGTCTGCTTTGTTACACAGACTGTATGCGTCTGCTTTGTTACACAGACTGTATGTGTCTGCTTTGTTATACATACTGTATGTGTCTGCTTTGTTACACAGACTGTATGTGTCTGCTATGTTACACAGATTGTATGTGTCTGCTTTGTTACACAGACTGTATAAGTCTGCTTTGTTACACAGACTGTATGTGTCTGCTATGTTACACAGACTGTATAAGTCTGCTTTGTTATACATACTGTATGTGTCTGCTTTGTTACACAGACTGTATGCGTCTGCTTTGTTACACAGACTGTATGTGTCTGCTATGTTACACAGACTGTATACGTCTGCTTTGTTATACATACTGTATGTGTCTGCTTTGTTACACAGACTGTATGTGTCTGCTATGTTACACAGACTGTATGTGTCTGCTTTGTTACACGGACTGTATAAGTCTGCTTTGTTATACATACTGTATGTGTCTGCTTTGTTATACAGACTGTATGCGTCTGCTTTGTTACACAGACTGTATGTGTCTGCTATGTTACACAGACTGTATAAGTCTGCTTTGTTACACAGACCGTATAAGTCTGCTTTGTTACACAGACTGTATAAGTCTGCTTTGTTACACAGACTGTATGTTTGCTGTGTGTGTATTGAAAACAACCCAACCAGAACTACTGTGTGCACCCACAAGTATATACTGCCCTCCCCCCAACCTGGTAAAGGTTAAAGGTTGCACGCAAGGCAAAATCAATTTGATACCCCTTGTATAGAGGGTGACTACACGCTCGCGTAATGTAATTACTTTAATCTTTCTGAATATTATTGAATCTGACAGTTTACTTACTGACTCTAGGATTGTTTCGCTGGTATGAATGCATTTGGCATAATTGAAGCCAGATGAACTTGGTGTCTCCATTTAAACAATTACAACTCTATGTGATCTTCTGCATCATTCAACAGCAGCGAAATACATTTAAAATATAACTATTTGTTATTTGCCAATAACCGTGATACTTCAGTTGTTGAATGTGTTGTGAAGTGTGAACGTGGGTCAAACTGCTTGTTAACCATAAATTCACCCAGTGTAGCCTCGGGCAATAGAACACACACAGCATTTAGCCTCCCGTTTCTCCCTCGCTCCCTCCATTACATCCTTCTCCTTCGCTTTCCTCCTCCTTCACCCGCTCCTCTTACCCACGCTCACCTCTTTATTTCCCCCCTCTGACCTTTACCCTCTCCATCATAGTGGATACTCTAAAGCTTGTATGAGCTGTCCCGTGACAGTATCATGTATCATACAGTGGTCTTTTCAAATGGCAGATGGAGGCTGTGACTTCATGACTTCAGGAGCAGACCATACCATAGCAGAGCAAAACAGAAGAGATGTGTATGATTTTAATCAGAGCAGTCCGGGCCACAGGCTGCATCAGAAATGGCACCCTGTTTTCTAAGTAGCACACTACATTTGACCACAGCTCATAGCCAGAAGAAGACGCTATGTAAGAAATGGCATCCGATTTTGGATACGTTCTCAATCACAGAAGACCTCTGTAATAACCTCTCCCGGAGGTGGAGGGATATAACTGACTAGTGAGAGAATGCAAACCAGATAAAAAAAATTCCAGTCTGCTCTCTCACTCCCTTTGTCAGTCTCTCCCCCTCTCTCTCCCTGTTTCTCCCTCTCTCCCTCTCCCTCTCCCTCTCTCCCTCTCTCTCTCCCGCTCCCTCTCTCTCTCTCTCTCTCTCTCCCTCTCTCCCCCTCTCTCTCCCTCTCCCTCCTTCTCTCTCCCTCTCCAATCTTCAGCAAAAGCCCCTCTTTCTTCTGATGGAATGTGTGCTAACATTTCACATTTCCCCTCGTCCTGTCTCATCTCGCTCCCTCAGCCTTTCGTTCTCTCTCCCACGCTCACAGCTGCCCCTAAGGAGATGAACGCCAGCACAAGAAGAGGTGGAAAAATATATCTAGACTTTAAAATAAATCTTAATTGCTGTGACCCTGTGTCTGCTCAAAGACAAAACATCACCAACCAACTGTTCATTCACTAGTCCTGAATTTATTGAATTGCCTTTTGCCTATTTCCACGTTCTAGGGGGGGATTTAAGAAGTCTTCTGTCTCAGGGCTAACTTTATGTGGTTTCTGACATTTAACAAATGCAAGAAATATGTTAATATGTATTGATCTAAAACAGAAAATGTTTACTCTGATTTAATGTATGACAGTAAGGAAATAAAAGTTTTTTTTTCTGAAGTGTATGTAAATATCTGGTTTCAACTGTACATGTATGTTTGTGGTTTTCACCAAATATAGACAAGTTATCACTGAAACATTTGATAGAAGCGACAACGTAATGTTCAATGAGGACGCGCGTTCTATTTATTACGCTGTATTACAGCAGGCACTTGCCCAAAACCTTGTTTCAAAATCCATCAAGTCTAGTCAGTTCTGTTTCCTCTAAACTCTGCTATAGACCCACATGCCATGACCCCACGAGTGAACAAACAGGCTATAATATTTCACAGCTCGGTGCAAAGAAACACTTAGCCCTTAAACGTGAGAGAGGAAGAGGAACCTCAGGAGTGCGTGATTGATTTGTGTTGTTCGAGTGCAGACGGATGCTGCCGTCTTTGCCAAGACCAATAAATCTGCCTCAACCGCATTTTAGCCGTGGGATCCTCCCCATCACATGACATGTTGTTTGTAAACGTTCTCTGTGGTGCTTTAGAAGAGATTGGTTACATCTCAGTGGTAAATCTTTGTTGTGATATAGCCTGCTTCCAGATTCACATTGTGTGTGCTCTTTTGCAAACAGCTATGACTGTAGTCATTGCCAGTTGATCCGATCACACACACGCAGAGATCTGATAGGCTAAGACAAAGACAGAGGTGTAACCGGAGATCAGTTGGTAGCTTTAGGTTAGCATCACTATGAACACCAACCGAGATAGCCTATAGCCTAATCTACTCACAATACTGAATAATGATCAAGCAAAAACTCTTACTTTTTATGTTTTGCAAATGCATAAAAATATTGTCGGTAGATATCGTAGATAAGATTTTTGTGAGAGTTGAGAAAACATTTTGCTTTACGACTCGTAGGTTCAGTCATATTAAGATACTGTATGCTGACAACTTTGTTCTCAACTTGTTTCCTGGTTAAGTGTTTCTTTAAACATTTCAATTGTTGCTTGCTTATTGAAATGTTTCTTGTTTGTGTTGGTGTTTTTTTGTTGCTAAATACTTGTTCTGTTTACAGGGCATTTCAACAATACAGTGGATGCAAAATTCACCATATTTCATCGAAAGGATTTATATGTTAAAAACAATCCGATGCTAGTAGTTCTTAAAACCTTTTGACAGTGTTTAGTGGTCCTTGAAATTGAACTGTTTGGAGACCACTGCTTTATAGTATATTGCTCCTCCGTGCTCTCTAATCAGACAGGGTGTTCTCTATAGGCCAATAACTCAACACTTACAGATCACAGAAACGACAGGACAAAAAATGATCTGCGTGATGCCGTCCTACTGTTAAACATTTCTACATAATGTAATTCCTTGTGTGGCCAACTCTCAGCATCTAGGTTCATGGAGGGAAAACGAAGGGCAGAGAGGGAAAAACATGGGGTATTGATGGAGAAAGAGTTCCCCTCTCATACATCCCAGTGTTGAATATTATAATATATCATGGCATAATGTGTTTAGTATGCACGTTTGAAAGAAACCATATGAGCAGGCTGCCAGACAATGAACCTACTGTGTTCCAAGTGCCGCTACTTCACCCCTCCTCTGTTTCCTCCACCCCCCTCATTTCTTTCCCCTACGTCTGATTCGATCAAGGGAGTCCTGCTCGGAAAGAGAGAGAGGGAGGGAGAGTGAGAGTCCGATCCGGAGACAGGGAGAGAGAGTGAACCAGGAAGAAAGAGAGGTGGAAGGGGAAGTTTGCCGAACCTAAAAGGAGCTGCAAAGGGGGCAGTTCAAACGAACTGTGTGCCTCACAGAGACACAGACCACTGCAGAACAGGTGAGATACAAATGCTATAAAACAGCTGCTGTGTAGACAATGCATGTTTTCTTTGTTTATTGCTTTTTTTTGTTTATTGCTATGCATAATAACAAAGAGATAATTTGGTGTAGGACTTTTTCACCTGCAGTCAATTATGTTAATATAGTTGTAGGACTGTTTCTTTCTTTGTGGCTGAAACAGAGAGCAAGCAGGGGACTTATAATAGGAAAGAGGGGAACCGAAATCTAAACGCATGTTTCAACTGACTGATGACAAACATCTGTCAGTAGGGTTCAGCTACACTCTCTTTGTGGAGGCTACAGGCTGGAAGAAGAGGATTGGTTAGCTGCTGACTACATTAGCTCTGTGATCATTTATGGCTGTCACTGAGCCATGCATTTAAACAATTGAACCAATGCAGTTTCTGCATAATGCTAAGTTCATGTAGACACTTTAACAATATACGGGGGTCCTGCTGACTCCCCATTAACAAAACAGGAGGAATATATGTCAGCGATGACTTCTAAATAATTGTAATGGAAATAAATATAACACTGTCTCTGATGCTAACAGTTGCTTATACTTTGTACACTGTGAATACATGAGCCCTGATCTGATGTGTAGTGGATGACTGTGTATTGCCTAGCTGTGGCTCACCGTGCTGAGGGGCTAAAGCAAATGGAGGAGTGTAACACTAGAAGGTGTATCTGTTGGATGGGATGCCTGGAGACAGTATTGTCTTACATACATATAGGAGTCATACCTTTGTATTGTGCAACATGTCAGGACCGGTACAGAGGTTGTGCCGGGATTGCAGTGGTTTTACATGGATGGTGGGGGTTCTGCAGACATGGTAGGGGTTCTAAAGGGATGGTAGGGGTTCTACAGACATTGTATAGATTATATAGGGATTGTAGGGGTTGTATATTGATCATCGAGGTTGTACAGAGTGGATATGGGTTCTAAATGGATGGTAGGGGTTCTACAAAGATGATAGGGTTTTACAGACATGATGGGGTTCTGAAGGGATTTTAGGGGTTCTAAAGAGATGACAGGGGTTTCTAATGAGATGATAGGGTTTTTACAGAGATGAAGAGGAATGATGACAACAGCGTTTTGTTTTGTGTTTGTGCATTTTCAAGACTTATTTAGCGTACTCAAAAGTGTGAAGTTGTGAACCCCCTTGGACTTTGAAAATGTTTATTGTGCTAGAACATGAAATCAAAATTAATTTCATAAGGGGAATTTGCCACAAAAAAATATTATATATATATATATATTTGTATAGAAAAATGTTCAAAATAACTTTACAAATACAAAATATTTGATTTCATAAGTATTCACCCCTTAAGTCAATATTTGGTAGGTACACATTTGGCAATTATTACAGTCATTACAGTCATCTTTTCAGCTTTCTGGCCAATCTTCTTCTTGCTTAACATCTGTCAGGGCTTTGACCGGGACATAGTGTGGTTTGACGATATGTTTGGGATTCCTTCCAGAATGTCTCTGTACTGTTTTGCATTCTTTTAGCTATTTGTTTTCAAAAACCTTCTAGGCTAAAATGCAGAGAAGTATCCACATAATATGATGATGTAGACATGGTGACTCTTTAGCTAGATTCGTTATAAGTTATTTTCTTTTTACCACTCTCCCATAACAGCCACTTGTGTGATGCACCCAGACTATTGTTCCAGTAAGAGCAGTGTGTCCTAGATCAACCAGGAATACTCTAACTTCATTAGAGTTTTGATGGTCTTTTCATAGTACTCGGTTTTGCTTATGGGAAGCACCATTTCTCGTTTTCACGTTTATGTTTGTAATTACTTTAAAACAATGTGTGAATTTATTATTCACGTTGACATTATTGAGATATTATTGTGTTAATGAGTAGATCATTAAATTGATGTAATTTGGGGGGAGTGAAATTTGAGACTCATGTAGTTGCCTTATGTTTAATGAACCGTGTTAATGTTTTGGGAATGTAGTTGACATTTAGCTAAGTTTTAATAACAAATTAATGATGGGTGTGAGAGGTTGACAAAAATTGGCAAGTGGCCACACATAACAATTAATTCCCACTTTGTTTTGATTAATATGACTGTCAAGTTGCCAAAAACAATTGTGCACTCTTTTCATATAATGCCTATGTTGTTGTTTCAAAACGCTGGTTAGTTTTCTCAGAAATGTCAAGTAAGATTTATTTGCCCCCCCCCCACTCCCCATTTCATTGACACTCAATATATTGAAATGAATTATTAACTGTTTTATCTTCGGCCATTCTAGACATGCCATGTTGGTTTAACATGTACATTACCTATTTTAGGTATTTTTTCCTCAGCATCTCCATACATGCCATGTTGGTTTTACACTTACATTACCTATTTTAGGTATTTTTTCCAAGTCATGCCTTACCACCCCCTCGTGCCTCCTCCATTCTCCTCCTCCTCCCTCCTTCTCCCCTCTCTCTCTCTCTCCCTCTCTCTCTCACTCCACAACACAACATTTTTCTGGAGGTCGTTCAATGGCCTTTTGTCTGAACGGGAGAGAGTGTTTGTGTGCGTGCTAGCATGTGTGTTTATGTCTGAACGCTTGATTCCTGTAATGGATATGAGGGGAGGCCAAGAGACCACCAACACATAGACGCTGTACCGCACCCAGGGGGTCGTCATGGCAACCTGGAAATTATGGGCTAGGTAACAGATACACTTGAAATCCTGTCAGGAATGCTCTCTCCCTGTCGATCACCCTGTCTCTCTCCCTGTCACTCATGCTGTCTCTCTCACTGCCTCTCTCCCTGTCTCTCTCCCTGCCTCTCTCCCTGTCTCTCTCCCTGTCTCTCTCCCTGCCTCTCTCCCTGTCTCTCTGTCTCTCTCTCTCCCTGCCTCTCTCTCTGTCTCTCTCCCTGTCTCTCTCCCTGCCTCTCTCTCTGTCTCTCTCTCTGCCTCACTCCCTGTCTCTCTCCTTGCCTCTCTCCCTGTCTCTCTCCCTGCCTCTCTCCATGTCTCTCTCTCCCTGCCTCTCTCTCTGTCTCTCTCCCTGCCACTCTCTCTGCCTCTCTCTCTGTCTCTCTCCCTGCCTCTCTCTCTGTCTCTCTCTCTGTCTCTCTCCCTGTCTCTCTCCCTGCCTCTCTCCCTGCCTCTCTCTCTGTCTCTCTCCCTGTCTCTCTCCCTTTCTCTTTCACTGTCTCTCTCCTTCTCATCTGATATTCATAGAGACATTCGATAATCTCTTATTATCACATACGTAATGTAGGGAAGGGGTTGATTGTAGAGGTATATAGCTGTATAAGTAAATGTTCACCGTTAGTAAAAATCTGCGGAAATGATCAGCTTTAATTACATTAAAATATATATGATTAATAAAAAGATATATAATTCACAAAACATATAGGTATTTGCACCCCAAGAAATATGAAATATATGCAATTGCAGTGTTCTTCCTAATGAAATACTGGTATATGATCTTAAAGTTGATCATATATCAGTGTTTGGAACCTTCTCACATTCTGAACGCATCAAAAATGAATTATTTATCAGACATAACAGTCTCCTCTGAACACCTAACTCTCCACCTTCACACTTATTGTACTGAATAGGGCAGATTGTATTGCAGTGTGTGTGTGTTGGTGTGTGTGTGTGTGTGTGTGTGCGTGTGCGTGTGTGTGTGTGTGTGTGTGCGTGTGCGTGTGTGCGTGTGCGTGTGCGTGTGCGTGTGTGTGTGTGTGTGTGTGTGTGTGTGTGTGAGTGCATGGCTGAGTAAGGAAAGACAAGCTTGAACACTTGTTCCTGGAGAAGCAGGCTCATTGAGTGTGTCAATCATAGAACTGATTCATGTACTTTGTAGCTCAGTGTCTAGTTGTCTAGTCGCATCCCGTGAATCCATCAGGGTGAGGTACACAGGCCGGTCCCACATCCGCAGGCTATAGACAATGTAAATTAAATCCTTAGTTTGAATCCGGGAAGGTGTGTGTGTGTGTGTGTGTGACGGGAGCAATGGGAACTGTGAGAGTTGTCTGGTGTTATATTACTTAGCTTCACATCCATAGTTAACATCATCTTTCTAAAACACATCCAAGATCTCAGCATCCAGGATTAGTCCTCCCTACAGGACAGATTGTCCAACATCAGTAGAGACGATCCAAGAAAGAATCTCCTTGGGGAATTTCTGGCAGTTCTGAATAAGTCTTTTATATCTTTTTTTAAATGTTCTTGCTGACGTTTGTAGCAGAGTACAGCCGACCACTGTGGATTGAGCGATAGTTTTACTTTCAGGGTTTCAAGCCATATACTCTTAAGTTTACAGATGTCACATCATAATTGGAACATCTTGTTGTTAAAGTCCGATTCCTAAACATCAGGAATGACACAGTTCATGTCCATTTATAGTCAGTTGATTTACTAATAGTTTTAAATGTGAAATTGTTTTCTTGCAGATTTCGATGTCCTGAGGATGTTATACAGAATATTTAAACAGGATAACATGCCCCAAAACCCAAAATTGTGACGAACTTTTGCGGTTTCTTTTTTGAGGGATGTACAGTATGACATTCAGATTGTGTTATAGACAGACTCAGTAACTCAGGGCTAGAAGTCTGGCAAATTCCAACTTCCACTTGTCCACTGTCCTGTGGTGAATAAAAATGTACGCATCACATCAAAGATCCTTTTCGGACACGATTTCTTGACGATAGATGTTGGGATCCAACATTGTAAACATCAGTGCAGGTGTTGAAATCTACTATTGTGATGATCTCTGTCAGAAGGATGGCATAAACGCTAGATACAGTCTGCTGAGAGATCCCAAACAATCACTACTATTGTGACGATCTCTGTCAGAAGGATGGCATAAACGCTAGATACAGTCTGCTGAGAGATCCCAAACAATCACTACTATTGTGACGATCTCTGTCCGAAGGATGGCATAAACGCTAGATACAGTCTGCTGAGAGATCCCAAACAATCACTACAATTGTGACGATCTCTGTCAGAAGGATGGCATAAACGCTAGATACAGTCTGCTGAGAGATCCCAAACAATCACTACTATTGTGACGATCTCTGTCCGAAGGATGGCATAAACGCTAGATACAGTCTGCTGAGAGATCCCAAACAATCACTACTATTGTGACGATCTCTGTCAGAAGGATGGCATAAACGCTAGATACAGTCTGCTGAGAGATCCCAAACAATCACTACTATTGTGACGATCTCTGTCAGAAGGATGGCATAAACGCTAGATACAGTCTGCTGAGAGATCCCAAACAATCACGTATGATGTGAAACATGACAACCACAACAGGACGACCATCATGCTGCCTCATCCAAGTCGTACCAAGGCATCTGAATGTTAGCCAGGTTGACGTCCACACGTGCATATGCCCGCCCTTATACATCAGACGTAATCTAACAGAGCCGTTGTCAGGGAGACCAAACAATACAATTATTCTTCTCATACTGGTCTCGGGGTCTGGGCGTGGCAGTGTTCTGGGCAGTGATTGCTGTTCTGATCCGGGATGGCACACACACAAACACACACACACACACACACACACACAGACACACACACAAACTATTTGTTAACATCCAGAATTTGATGAGTAGTAGGGCCAATGTTATTGTACAAGTTCAGAACAGTGTATATATAGATATTGCACTTTTTTTAAGAAGAAACACCTCCAGTTATTTTAGTGATGAAGTTTGAAATCTACCTAGCACTCAGTGTTACAGATCATCCAATAGAGGATACAGGTCTGGTGACTCAGGTGTGACGATTCAAGTCTGGCGATTCAGAACTGGGATTCAGATCTGTGATTCAGGTCTGGTGATTTAGTTCTGGTGATTGGGGAGACCATGAAAGGTGTTTGATGTATCAGAGGTGCTGATTCTATTCTGTCGTCTTTCATGAGGCATTGTGTAACTTTACTGTTAAATCTCTATTTATCCGTGTCCATCAGCTCCAGCTTGCTGCCGATGCAGTTTGTCCATGTTCAGCAAGTTCATGCAGTCACCATTTCTGAGACTCTTCCCATTGAAATATTGAGTATGTTCTCTGGTTCAGCAGTGTCGGCTTTTGAGCAGTGGTTTTCCAACATAACAAAGATAAAGTAACACATAACACTTCACATTTAGGTTGGTAGGATCAATCCTTTTCCTGCTATGTGAAACTTGCTCAGATTATGACACCGTGTACATCCACATTTCCTCTTTTGCCTGAGGCAGTACAGATAATGTTAATGGCTGACAGCTGTAGTTATGTACAAAGATTATCTTCATTCAACTATTGAATGAGTGACTGCTTACCTTCCTGGAAGGAAAGCTCAAGGTTATCAACACATTCACAACTATTTTTAATTCATCGTCATTCCGAATTCAATTGAATGTGTTTGTATGTGTGTGTACAATTGAGGTTGTGTTTGTGTGTGTGTATTGTGCAGTCCCTCGCATAAGTGGTAAGTCAAGATATGTACTTTATTTGGCAGTAAGCAAGTACTCATTAAAAGAAATTGTCTGTTTTAAATCAGCGAAACAGAGGTCAGTATATTAAATGAAGATGTGAAAACCTAAACTTCTCAAGAAAGGAGCCAGACTTGGTTTCAACACAAAACTCAGAAGTTTGCCGTTCATTTTCAAGTCCTCTGGGCTCATGGACTCTGTGAATGTGATTGTATCCAGGGCGTGATCATTCTGCATTTAATTTTGTAAATGGCTGGAAAATATAAGATTCATAGCGCTAGAGACAGCCAAACGTGTGAGTCTACATATATGTATCACACAGCAGGTTTTCAGAGCTACACATTAATTCAGTTGTAAATGTGAAAGCAGAACCCTGATTTTATTTTTATTCTTCTGTCTTCCAGGTGGATGTGGTTCAGATGTGAACACTGTACGGACCCAGGGAACAATCTCTCACACCAAGCTTTCTCCTTCATCAGAAACGTCCTCCACACGTCGCCTTTATGAAGAATGAGACTAACAAAATAAACCAACTGACTGCTTGAATGGGAGAGGAATTAAAATGAGAACTGGGCTTCGGTGCATATGACAATGCATTGATATAATGTATGGATAAAATGTACTGGAATCTCTCAGGACATCCTAAGAGTCCGACTTGTTTTAGTTCAGCGTGATTAAAAGCTCCAAGGAAGATATTCATCTTTGTGTTTAAGGAAGCTTTTCCAAGTATAGTGTATCTATGTACTTAAAGAATGTCACTCGCTGAAATATATCAAATGTCACCCAGGAACCTGTCTGGTTAAGATACGGTTGAAGTATCAGCGTGTGACCTTTCTGGAGTGAAATGTTGTTTCTGACGCCATCCGAACAGAACAGCAGAAAGTCTTTTGAAACACTGCTCCGGTCACCTACGCCCTCCTGCTCCTACCACACCGTTGAGGAATCGTTGTTTGAGAATAAGAGCTGCTTGCTTTCCCCACAATAAATCATCTGTCTGGGAAAGATTGTAATGCAGTCGGCAAGAATGTTTTGGTGGCCGGAATGAGAAAGAATACAAAGCAAGACCGAAAAAGAAAAAAGGGAAATTGTCGAGGTTTTTTAAAAAGACAGAAGAAGAAAGAGATCGAGGGGACGCAAAAAACAAAATTTCGGTGAACTTTTCTCAGCCTCTGTCCTTCGGAGATTTGCAGTAGTGCTCGTCGTTATTGTGAAATTGTCTTGGCGGTGTTCCATGGGAACTGGTCCAGTGTACTTTGTATGTGTGGATCTGTAGAGTACCCGCGGCCTGATTCAATCTCCTGGGAGGTCCCTGCTTGACTTACTGGTGGGTCCTGAGTAAAACGTTACAGTGTCACTGTAGTCAGACACAGAGGAAGAACAGTGCACATCTCCATCAGCTGCCCACATGCCTGACTGAAGGACTGAACTACTCCCTTCCCAGCAGCTACAGATCGTTCCATTTAACACAAATCCTCTGGACTACAGCAGTAAGTCACGAGGTGATCGTTTCTGGCAGGGAACGGCCAAGCTTGGTTCTCATCTCCATTTATCGTTAGCTTTTTTGCTCCGCGTCCCCCGGAAGAGATCTGTCTGAATTGCCTCTGAAAGATTCACGAAATAGTGAAAGAGTGAAACGCACAGACAGACAGGAAAACAGACTGTGACAGAGACAAAACCGGAGGAGATCCAGAGCTTTCCACCAAAGCGAGTGACGCGTCTCCCCAGATCGAGTCACAGTCCTTGGGATAGAGATGGAGAGGGGTCATATATCCGTGAGGAGGGGGGTCAGCTGCAGCCCAGCAGGGCTGAGGAAGCCGACTCAGGGCGGAGACACGGAAAGCCTCACCAGACAGAGTGATTGGCAGGGGAGGGACTACAGAGGGGTCAAAGGACAGGAAACCTTAGCCTCAACCAATCAACTGGGTCGGAAAACCAGTAAGTTCAATGTTTGTTTAATTTCCATGGCTTTGGTTTGTAGTTACCTGACGGTTCATGTTACCTTACTTGCTACAGTGCGTCAGCATGTGACAACATCAGACATGATGAATCCGTTTTCTAGACGAAATAGCCTAAAGGCATTTAGATGACAGAGGAACAACTGGCTGATACATTCATATCAGAGTTTTAGTCTCAGAATGTTCCCTATGCAGAGATTAGTCATTAGTCAGATTAACTCATTAGAGATTAGTCAGATTAACTCATTGAAGTGTAGAAGAAAGGAATGGGTGAATAGAAATATTAGATAAATAGAGAGAATAGATTTTCCGAAATTCCAAATACTCCCGAAAATTCCAAATACTCCGAAATGGTCTAATTGGTGGAAAAAACTTTTTGACAAAAATCCCGAGTACGTTTTCTAGATCATTCTGAGTATCCTGTCACGGTGGGAGGAAAGCAGTTTCACTTTTAGAAAACATGTGAAAGGGAAGGATGCATACTTGACTGAAAAAGGAAAAACACGGTGAGCTAACTCGTTAGAGAGTAATGTGGAAAACCCCTCAAACCATGCGTGTGAGTGTGTGTGTGTTTAGGTGTGTGTGTGACCGTGTGTGTCATACCCAACTGTGATAAAGATTGGCCTCCTAGCGATGAGGCAGTGAAAACATTGTCAGAACAGATGAGCTCATTACACAGGACTACGTCCCAAAGAGTGCCCTATCTCCTATTCTAGTACACCACTTTGACCAGGACCCACTGGGCACTATCTAGGGAATAGTGTGCTAGTTCAGCCCCACAACAATGTTGAGCTTTAATGGAGGAACAACGGAAAGATGAATGTAACAAACTGCAGAGATTACATGTAGTCATTTCATAGTGCCATGTTCAATGCGTCAAAAAAATTGATGCCTGCACAATGCTTATTACAATGCCTACATAATGCCTACATATAGCATACATAATGTATATTATAATGCCTACATAATGCCTACATATAGCATACATAATGCTTATTACAATGCCTACATAATGCCTACATATAGCATACATAATGCATATTATAATGCCTACATAATGCCTACATAAAGCATACATAATGCATATTATAATGCCTACATAATGCCTACATAAAGCATACATAATGCATATTATAATGCCTACATAATGCCTACATATAGCATACATAATGCATATTATAATGCCTACATAATGCCTACATATAGCATACATAATGCTTATTACAATGCCTACATATAGCATACATAATGCATATTATAATGCCTACATAATGCCTACATAAAGCATACATAATGCATATTATAATGCCTACATAATGCCTACATATAGCATACATAATGCTAATTACAATGCCTACATAATGCCTACATATAGCATACATAATGCGTATTATAATGCCTACATAATGCCTACATAAAGCATACATAATGATTACTACAATGCCTACATAATGCCTACATAATGCTTATTACAATGCCTACATAATTCCTACATAAAGCATGCATAAAGGATATATAAAGCATATATAATGCTTATTGTACATGCAGTCCGGTAAAAGGGGTTACATTATGCATATTACTCAACAGCCAGATTAGATCAAATGCAATTTAAACAATACAATGTAGACTATATGAATGTACCCAGCGACAGATGACAGAGGAAGGCTTGTTTCCCACCGGGACAAATCACATTCGTCATGGCCCTACTCCTGGACCTCCACCTTAATCCATGTCTTTCCACAGCGCTCCACATTTTGCTGTCAATTCTCTCTGCACGCTCCCCAACACATGCCACCTCAACCAGTCTATCACCACACCCCCCCATCTAATTCCGCCACTTCCCTTTGACCCCTATCTCACCCATCTTCCTCCTAACTCACCCATCTTCCTCCTAACTCACCCACCTTCCTCCTAACTCACCCACCCACCCTCCCACTAACTCACCCACCCTCCCACTAACTCACCCACCCTCCCACTAACTCACCCCCTTCTCACTAACTCACCCCCTACCACTAACTCACCCACCCTCCCACTAACTCACCCACCCTCCCCTAACTCACCCACCCTCCCACTAACTCACCCCCATCCCACTAACTCAACCACCCTCCCACTAACTCACCCACCCTCGCCCTAACTCACCCACCCTCCCACTAACTCACCCACCCTCGCCCTAACTCACCCACCCTCCCCTAACTCACCCACCCTCCCCTAACTCACCCACCCTCCCACTAACTCACCCACCCTCCCCCTAACTCACCCACTCTCCCGCTAACTCACCCACCCCCCGCTAACTCACCCACCCTCCCCCTAACTCACCCACCCTCCCCTAACTCACCCACCCTCCCCTAACTCCCCCCCCTCCCACTAACTCACCCCCTCCCACTAACTCACCCCCTCCCCCTAACTCATCCACCCTCCCCTAACTCATCCACCCTCCCCTAACTCACCCACCCTCCCCTAACTCACCCACCCTCCCCTAACTCACCACCCTCCCCCTAACTCACCCACCCTCCCACTAACTCACCCACCCTCCCCTAACTCACCCCCATCCCACTAACTCACCCACCCTCCCACTAACTCAACCACCCTCCCACTAACTCACCCACCCTCCCCTAACTCACCCACCCTCCCACTAACTCACCCACACTCGCCCTAACTCACCCACCCTCCCCCTAACTCACCCACCCTCACCCTAACTCACCCACCCTCCCACTAACTCACCCACCCTCCCCTAACTCACCCCCATCCCAGTAACTCACCCACCCTCCCCTAACTCACCCACCCTCCCACTAACTCACCCACCCTCCCTAACTCACCCACATCCCACTAACTCACCCACCCTCCCCCTAACTCACCCACCCTCCCCTAACTCACCCTTCCCCTCCTCACCTCTCACAGCTCAGATACAGATACTGTGACCTCTCTGATCACACCGACCACACCCTCTCCCTAACACACAGACCATTCCCCTAACAGATACAGATATTGTGACCTCTCTGATCACACCCACCACACCACACCCTCCCACCCCACCTCTCCTGTTCCACAGTGTGAGGTAACTAACAGCCTTTGATGTATACCATTTTGCCTCCTTACCCTATTCTCTCCTCTCATTGCTCCTTTATTCTCTCTGCCCACTGCTCAACCTCTCCTCTTATCCTTGCTTCATCCTCTCATCTTCTTCGCTCCACCAATCCCAGAGGGACAGGGAGAGTGACAGATAAAGAGAGAGAGAAATATAGACTCTTATTGAGTGGACTTATGACTGAGGGAGGGGGGCTCAGAGCCAAGGGTTAAGTCTCTCTGAGGAAAGCAGAGGAGGTTCTGGTTCTGCCTTGCAGGTTAGAGGCCCGAGCCCCGGGTTAAAGGTCACAGAGGGCAACTCATAAAGCAGGCTGACAGAAAGACAGACACACATACTGAGGGACACTGAGGGACAGGTCTGTGTTGTTCAGCATGTGTCCAGCATTGACATTCTCCATTTCTCCAGAGTGGCAGACAGCCCCATAGAGAACAGAAGCTCAGGTGTCAGTCTGAGGAACGCAGAACAAATGTCCTGGGCCTGTCCAACACACTAGCCCATGTTCTGTTCTGAGGACCCGTAATTTATAACTACCTAAATATCTAACATGGACTTGCCCCAGCAGTACAAATCTCTACACCTGACATTTACTCCCACAGTTAGATGATAGGGGTATTTTACACATATAGGATTAGATGGGGTCTACTCAGATTTAGAGTCAATAGCTGCCACTGTTTATGGCTTATGTTCAGCGCATCTCGATTCAGCATTGTTTGTGACAATATAAATATATTTATTAGGGCTGGGATATTTAACGCGTTAATCTGATGCGTTAATTTCAAATGTTTAACGCGTTAAAATAATTTAACGCAATTAACGCACCACTTTATTAAGTTTCGGTTTCGGTTTGCTAAACCGAATTCAAATACCATAGAAGCAGCTCGTCTTTAGTTTATCATATAAAAGCAAACACATGGTCATTATTTACGTTACTAGAGAGTATATAGGACAGAAACACCCGGTCATTATTGATGTTGCAATCCGCCAATCCGCGTTACTGCAGTAATGTGCGCCAAATCGGACTTTTGACCAAACAAGTAATCGTTAACCGATGTTTTAGATAAATAGATAGAAACTGCCGCCCGATAAACACAGTAGAAGACGAGGGACTGAAATAAATCATTCCAATTGCATTGGGATCCCCATCATACAATCTACCCTCTAAAACAATTGTTTTGAGACATAACCTGCTGGAGAAAGCAGAGAACGTCACTCTCATGGAGACCCTAACCAACCCGACATAACCAAACTTAATTTCACTTCATTCTGTTTGTCATTCATATTACAAAGGCTGTTATAGACTTCTTTAAAAATAATCTGGCAACTTTACATATAGTGCAATTATTTTGGCCTATAGGCTTACGTTCTAAAATAATCTATCTTTGACATTGATGGTTTCACCATACACTTTGTCATTTTGTTTTTGAAAATGTTTTATTTCATTTGGACTATTGCCAAGATGATCCAGTATTTTTGATAACCTTCAGGGTTTAAATATATAACTTGCACTTCAACACTTTGTTTATTAAGTTGCTATATTTGATAAGAATGACTATTCTGTATTGTTCACGGGAGAGACTATCATAAAATAATGTATTTAAAATATTCTTCATTGTGTTAATTGATTTATTTCATTGTTTCAAACAACTTGGGGAAAATGCGATTAATCGCGATTAATCACAGGATTGTGCGATTAATTAGTTAATTTTTTAAAATAAATTGACGGCCCTAATATTTATTTATTTATACATGTCTCAACTGATGTTGAAAATATAAATACTGTATAAAAATATTTTGCGGTTGTGTATATGCTTATTTAGAAAATGAATTCCTCACTGGACATATGTTAAAGAGGTTAACTATTTAAACGATTAGGCTTAAATTACATTTACTTAATCTCTCACTGGTGTTCTGGGGGATTTCTGTACGACTGACAAGTTTCTCTCACCTTCTAAGTGTTGCCTAAAGTTGATTAAATCAGGGGGAAATTGTGTTACTTTTCAAACGTTAAGGTAAACTCCGTCTTTGTGGTCTCCTCAGCAAGCGAAAGTGATTTAAGGGACTGTTCAAGCTTTGGATCTTGGATCAGTCACTCTCAGTTTGCGCCGGACTAGGTGGAGGCTGTGCGGTCCGCTCTGTAGGGACCTGCAACATATGCATAATGCAGCGAAAACGAAATCCGATCCGCAGTCGAGCGGCATATGGTGGTGTGTCGAGCGGCATATGGGGGTGTGTCGAGCGACATATGGGGGTGTGTCGATCGGCATATGGGGGTGTGTCGAGCGGCATATGGGGGTGTGTCGAGCGGCATATGGGGGTGTGGGGGAACTACATAGACTACTGGTACATTAGAAAAACTCATGGAGAGGAAACAAATGCTCCCTGCTCTCCACTGTAGCTGATCTCATACAAGGTAAGGAGACAGACAGGGAGAAGTCACTTTAACTTCCTCCTTGAGCTGAAAACTTTTCCGTATTTTTGTATAATTTCAGCTGATTTTTTTTCTGTGGTTGAAATGAATAACGGAAAGGTTAGAGCTTTTGATAATTGCGTCTGCGTTTTATAACGGTTTATTAGATGAGTGTTTTATTATGTATGGTAACATTTGCATGTCAATGCACTTATTGAACTCATCCACCATGTAAAGTGGTAAATGTATGTGTACTAAGAGTAAATGAGTAAATAGGAGTAAATCATGTGAATGCACATAAATATGTGATTTCTGTCATGAGATCCGTCACGAATAACGGGTTGAACTTGTCAAAAACTTTTGGGAAACATGTTGACCGTAATAGTTCTACTTGGAAGAGTTTATTTTTTACCCAGTCAGTGCCTTACGGATTATCCACGTGAATAACTGTATTTGACCACTTATTGACGTGTAATGCGCATATTCAGTGTGCGTCAGTTCCTTAAAGCAACATAGCGATAATCTCCCATAGCAATATTGGTCGGGCGATATTTCATAGTCATGCGCAGTGACAGATCGGTGATTAAAGGGATGTTTGCGTAACTATGCGTCACCTGATAGGTGGGCGAGCAGCCATGCACTACTTGGGTCTCTTTGGGCTCAGGTCAAATATAGGGTACCCCGGAGGGAATAGAGTGCTATTTAATAGTGTGCTATATAATAGGGTGCTATTTAATAGGGTGCGTTTTAATAGGGTGCTATCTGGTGTCTGGTAAAGCGACCACACCACTTGAGCTTACAGTGAACATACCTTACTAATGCCATCTGCTAAGTGTTATACAATGATTGGAATGTGGTGTCCTTGTGTATAATGCATGAAGAATAATCTGGAAAATACTGTATCTGGTTGTCTGGGACCCTATTAGTACCACCAGCCACCCGGACTGAATAATTTCAGGTGCACACACATACTTCACAGAAGACAGTTAGTAGGAACGTAGTCCTGCAGGAACGAGATGTCTTGATATGGTTGAATAAAATGAATTCAATTTTTTTGATAAGGGGTTTTCTTTTTAGTTATAATGACAATTGTAGACTTCAGGCCAACTAAGAAATTGTAACCAAAGTAATCAAAGTAAGAAACGGCGTCTGCAGTTTGACACATTTAATTCTATCCGGTCTGGTTTTGTTTTGTATTGCTGAATGGATCTAGGATTCATTTATTCTCTTCCTCTAGGTCATGTCGGCCAATAGGCACATTCAAACACTTCAGCCGATGAGCGGCCATTGCTTACCGCCAGACACTTAACATCACCTGGCTTGCATTTCTGTCCAGCTGTTTATAGCAACACTGGAATGGGTCACTTAAACAGAGCCACATTTTTTTTACATTTATTTAACCAGGGGTGGTTCTAAATTGGGAACACGATAAAGTGGAAAAACATTCAAGACAACATACGTTTACATATTAAATACACAGAGTGCAAACAGCAGTGGGAAATACAAGGCAATACAGGATTAATTGGAGAGTCAATATACCGATAATACAGCTTGAGGTATAAGTAGGTCCGTTTGGCATCATTGATATGGCAATGACAACTATATAAAATACAATGGAGTGCCTATATACAGAATGTAGGAGTTAGAGTGTATCAAATTATACGACCGTCATTTTAGGTGGAAACGCATTTGAGCATACCTGAGCAAATAGAATAATTCAAATAATGTAAACCGGTACAGAACATGTGAAAATGATCCACTGTGCAAAATTGGCATGGCAAAGGTAAAAAGAGGTGGTGGATGAAAACCAGACGACCGTTAACACGTACAGAGGCTGGACAAAAGTTCAGACAGGAGTAGTTTGAAGGCAATGGGTGAGATACGTTTTTGAGTTTTAGGGATTTTTGTAATTCGTTCCAGTCATTGGCTACAGAAAAAAACTGGAAGGATTGGCCACCATAAATTATGCAGGCTTTCGGGGTGACTAGGCAATGTACCTGTACACAATTGTACCACAGTGTACAAATAAACAACACAACTTTATAACTTCTTATAAAACAGTCTCTCCATCACTTTCTTATGATCATTTTCTCGTTCCCTTTTCTCTATCTTTCTACCGTCCCTCTCCTCTCTCTCCATCTCTCTTGTTCCATCTCTCTGTATGGGTTAGTTAAATCAAGTTCCAGATGCAACCGGTAAAATTGAACACAAATGCAGATTATTCCGTGTCTGTCAGCTGGTTGGGGTTTGCAACAAGCACCATGTTATTTAAATAGAAGACGTCCTCTGAGCCAGGAAAGGTTGTCTTTCAGAACACCCTGGGCACGCATGTATCAAGTATGAGCTTTATCCTCACATATTCTGGTAACATTGTTCAATTTCCAATGCAGGCCTGAAGCATTGTGATTGGTTCATCCACTGTGGTTCTATCACCTGTCTAGTGACTATGTACATGGTTTAAATCAGTTTGGAGGAAGGGGCATGTTTTTGTGCCAGGGAAGGCGTTTTTATTTGGGTATTTAGTTGGAAACAGTGTGATAAAACCACCTGTACTTGGAAGAACCTTTTAACATTTTACAAAGTCTCTACAATACTCATGAATTGAACACATTCTAATATAATTATAACACTAACATTGATTGACCAGTTGTAACACACCCATTCAACTGTTAGTGTTCAATCTAAGATGGATTACAAAAACAACAGAACATTTACTCTAACAAGTGTAAAAATAAGAAATAAAAATCATTCCCCTACTAAGCCACCCCTGCACTCCAGAGATCCTTCTGGAAATTGTTGCTAAAAAGGTCTCTCCAAGAACCAGTATAATAACTAAAGGTTCTAGCCAGGGTTCCTCAGGTTCTGCAGACGTTCCTTGAGGATCTGATGCTGAAATTCCAGTTGAATAATACAAATATTTATGTACTATTCAATATGGCTTTCCTCATATTCCATTCAGTTTAAATAAAAGCTTTTAGCAGGGATATTTTCTAAAAGTTTTCTTGCCTCAGTGCTAAGGCGTTCCCAACTCCAGCCATACTGCTGATGGAAGGATACCTATAGCTGTGGCTGTAATGGTTTATGACTAATAAAGTGTTGAGCTACAACCTTGAAGACATTACCAAAGGCATGCCTGAAACTCAGATGCTGAGGCAAGGAATTGGTCCCAAATGGCACCCTATTCGCTATGTACTGCCCTGGTTTTGCTGGTTTTCCTATGGGATAAAACCACGATAAAACCGTCTGTACTACTTAGGGAATAGGATGACATTTAGTACGCAGACAGGGAATTTTCTCGGCAGTTGAGGAATGCTTGGGGAGGGACAATTGCGGATGGTAAAGGAAATACTCTCTCCTGCACTGAACAGAGCTCTTAAGCTCAAACAACAAACCAAGTTGCCATTTTCTTCAGAAAGAATGTTGTTTTATCACTGTCAAAACAATGAGCCAGACATTTCCAGGTTGTCAAAGTCGAGATGTCATTTATAACTGAAAAAGAGCTCATTTGTCTGAAACGCCTTGTTTCTAAACCTGAAGCTAAGAACCCAAACCTGAGTACCAAGGCCTGTTCCGTTGTGTTTGTTCAGCTTTAGTCCAGCCTGCTTTTCACATTTCTCTTTTGTGAAAGTGTTTATTTGGACGCTCTCTCTGTCTACAGAAGGGTCTGGCTATATATCACCAGTCTGAACAGTGAACCACTGCACCAGTCTCACCACTGTCTCCCCCTCCCCCCCTCCCTCACTCCACTTTTTCCTCTCTTTCTCTCTACATTGGTTGGTACTGTAGAAATTACAGCGCCAGGCTATTAAAAACATCTGCAGCAGAAACAATTACGTGGCTTTTTAAATAGTAAACGTCTCCTCAGACTTGTTAAGAGCTTGTCCTCGTTGGTTCACATTAGTTTTTAACATTTACAAGCTTATTGTGAGGGGATGTTTCTGACAGAGGTGTTGACATAGTCTCTTCGTCTCTTATGATGTATGGCAACAGGATGTTTTGGAGCTATGAAGGCACAGAAATTGTTCCAAGGTTGTGTTATCATCGTCAACTAACGATTTCTCTCCTCCTCTTGTCTTCCCTCTCCACCCTCTCACATTTTCCTCTAATCCCTTCCTCCTCTCTTACTCTCCCTTTCTTTCTTCTCTTTTACCCCCCAGGCTTGACTCGCAGTGCCAGCCTATCAGAGAAGGAGTTGAAGGAGGCGAGGGTGAGGTCACAGATCATTGCGACCCAGCTGACCGTCCCATCTGGCGGTTCCAACTCCCGTGGCGTCCAGCTCTTTAACCGACGCAGGCAGCGGGTCAACGCCTTCACGCTCGAGAGCTGCGGCGAGAGAGACAGGGACGAGGAGGAGGAGGAGGAGGACAGCAATGCGGAGAACGACAGGGAGAAGACAGAGGACGGAGACACCAGGAACAACAATCTGATATGGAGAGAGGAGAGGGGAGGAGCCAGTGAGACGGACAGAGAACTGAACTTTAAAAACAACTGCAGGACTAAACCACCATCCTGGTCATCTACTCCTGGAGGCAATACAGGAAGTGAGGTCACAGTAAGTGACATCATGGAGGACCCAGGTAGTGAGCCCATCTACGAGGAAGTGGATGTGATACGGGAGAGACATTTCCTGCCTGTGAATGAGAGAGTCAGAAAGGAAGTAGCGGCAAATGGGAGCTCATACAAAGAGCCCAATGCGCCCACTGAGACCCGTAATGGCTTCCACAGCACTCAGCCCACAGGTCCAGAGATCCAAAATGGCGAGCGAGTTTCTGTGTCTCTGTCTGGACCGGCAACAGCCATTCTCAACCGGACAGCCAGACCCTTCTTTTCCCCAACCAATGTCCAGACCACACCCCCAGGGAGTAACAGCATACCCCCTGCCCCCACCTACCCCACTCCCACCCTCCAACCTGTATCCTCCTCCTACTGGACTCCTCCTTGCCAGGCTTTTACCACTCCCCCTCCTCCCTCATACCCAATGCCTCCACTCCCAGACTTCCCGGGCCATCCTCCTTCCCAGTCTCTCTCCAGTTCTAACCCCATGTCCCCCGTCGTGTCCCCCCAGGTTTCTCTCGTACCCCAGTACCATCCTGCTCCTCAAGTCGCCCTGGGTTCTCAGTCCCAGTACATACACTCCAACACGACTGTCTCCCAACACATCCCGCCTCCAACCTACCCCAGACCCAACACATTCATCCCCTACAACCCTCAGCCTATTGTCCAACAGCAGCAACCAATCAAGACCGGCATACTGGAGGAAGGGGCGGCAGCCATCAGACGAACATCGACGGCAAAGAAGTCCATGTTCACCTTCAAGGAGAAACCAGTCATGGCGCCTAACCCTGAGCTGCTTTCCCTTGTGCAGGGAAATGACGAGAGAAAGAAACACGGCCTCCGCTCCGTCCCTGATCTGGGCCCAGAGGAAGAACTCTTGGCTCTCGGGGCCGAGGCCTCAAACTTCCTTGCCAAAGCTGAGGTTAGGGCAGAGGCTTCCAAGGTGCCAGAGTGGTCCTCCTGCCTCAAGAGCTCCAGGACTAGGGAACCAAGAGGCCAGCACCAGCCGGAGCAAACCCTGTCAAATGTATCCGGCAAGGGGGCCGAGCTGTTCGCCAAGCGTCAGTCTCGGATGGAGAAGTACATAGTGGCGAATGACTCTGGTGCTGGCCAGATGAGGTCTCTGTCTCCCACTGCGTCCCTGCCTCCGTCATGGGTTTACCCATCTAACATGCCCGGCCGGGTCAAAGCCATCGCTAACAACACTGACCTGAGCGCCCAGCTAACCCGGCCCTCGCAAACCGCTCAACAGGTAAAAAGACGCCCAAGCCAGCGAGCTCCAACCTCAGAACCGGTCCCGGAAGAACCACCTCTGGAGAACGGCTGCACCAAGATAGAAATGGATCTCTCCAGGCACAAGCCGTACCAGCTCAACCCCTCTCTGTTCATCTTCAACCCTGTGAAGGATCCTACCAGCACCCTGCCCCGGGGCGCCCCGCCACCCCCGAAACCACTGGCCTCTGCAGACACGTACTCCAGACAGGCCACCTCATACCCTTCCTCACACAGCTACAACAGCCTGCCCCGCTTCCGGCAGGGCCAGTCGCCCGCATCTCAACCCACATCGCGGGTAGTCGGAGGCGGGGATTACTACCCTCCACACCAGGGGGGCACTGCAGGGCCCAGTGGTCACCGTATCACCTCGCCTGTATCCGCCTTCTCTCCAAAGGCTGGCGTGCAGGCACCAAAGCCAAACTTCTCTGCCAAGAGTGCTGGGATTAAAGCGCAGGTGTGGTCGCCTTCTTTCGCCTTCTACCAATAAATCTACTCTGTTTCTGCGCTGAACTCTTCTCTGAGCTCTGCTCCGTTTCAACTCAAAGCTCTTTTTTGTTTTGCTCTGTCTGAACCTTTTTTCTTTTAACTGTGCTTAAACAATCAAAAGTCAAACTGTGTTAAAACAATCAAAACTATGAAATCGACATAACTAATTTTCCTTCACCCAAAGCCAAGTATATTTTTGCTGGAGTTCCTTGTGGAAACCTAGCTCGATGGTCTGGATTGTCCTGCTTTAGTAATGGGCAGAATAACAAAATAATCTGGTATGGAATGAGAAACAAACACTGTCCTTTTTTGTCAGGTTTAAAACTGGTGTAAAAAAAATAGAAGCTTAGCTGTAACTCCAGAAATCAAATCAAATCTGAAGAAAGATTATTTCGCATCACTTAAAAGATAAATATTAATTTAATGTTAATACGTCTTATCAATTATGCAGTCAAACCATTCAGTGAACATGTTTATAAAAAAGACTCAGTTCTCTGTTCCTAAATATCTTTCAGGTGACAAATCGATTCAAACCTTGAAAATGTTTTTCCTTTCTAAGTCTCCAGAAAGACATTTAGAGGGAGAGAGAGTGGGAAACTGAGAAACAAAAAAAGCTTTAGCAACTTTAGCAGATGCCCTGGCGTCCACTTTATGATCTATGATATGCTATTTAATACTCACTCACAGACATGAAAGAAACAGGCAGGGAACTCCCTTTAATGTCTCTGTTTCTGCAGGGAAATATGGACTGACAGCTGTTTCGAATGGCACACTATTCCCTCATAAGTACCACTAGAATCATATATTCTGCTCAAACGTAGGGTTGTATATAGTGACTAGAAGGCCATTTGGGATGCAGACCTGCTGTTTTGCTGTTTCTCTGCGCTTGGACAAGACGTTCCAAATTACAAAGCACTGCCATCCCGTCACTAATTTACAACCTGCACTGCGGCACGCAATTTGACAATGTGTAACTCACACGGTTGTATGATTTAACTGAGACATCATTTAAGATGACTTGTTTTATTATAGGAAAAAAACATGTATTTTGAGTTTTTATTTTTATTTAAAGCATTGGTCGCGCCACCTACTAGGGGAGTCTGGGAAACATGTTCATAACTCGTGGATAACATCAAAACGATTCTGTTATCCAATTTCTTTCGTCATAGATAAAAGGCAGAGGATGAAATAATATTTTGAGGGTTTTTAGATGTACCATGTCAATCAATGAAAGCAGTCGACACATTGATCGAGCGCACCAATTTCTGATTCCGTTTTCTCTATCTATTATCCTTATTTTTCTGTTGGATCGTTTATATTTCTCTGCTGATTAAAGCTTGATCTTTTAACCGTTTTCCGGTGGCCTGTTTTTCTTTGTCTTTTTGTTTCTTGTATCCTTCTGGTTTTCCACTCACTTTACCTTTCTAACAAAGTAATTTATTTCACTGCTTTCTCTTTTTCACAAGTTCATTATTCAGTTTGTTTGCAAGACAACATTTACAAGTATTTATTAACACAGAACGGTCTATTTTCTGGAAAGTCAACATGAACTTTTAAAACTCCAATACAAAGAGTCTGCAGTTTATACAACTGAACTGACGCTACATACATCAATGTAAAACCAACAAACAGCATTTGAAAAGAAACAGTTTAAAGTTGGCCTCTCTGAAGGACAAGGATACAGCTTATACAATGTGAGTGATGACAGTGCATTTCATTATCTGATCTTGAGAAAGGAAGGGTCTTAGCTTTCTAAAAGCCCCTGAGGTTTTAAAAGCATCCAGACAAATAGTTTGACCCATGGCCTCTGCCTTCAATAGAAAGATACAGCCAGTTGGCCTCTGGTCTACCATGAAAACTGTACAGACTCAAATGGATTGTAATGCTACAGGGTGGCCTCGTTTAGTGCAGCTCAGATGCCTGAAAACCAATTCCACATATAGAAATTAGAAAACATCTCGGCAGTCCGACGGTTTTCCGGCTAGGGTCACGAAAACATTCAGTGCACGCCATAAACAAAGAGCATGTGAATTGTAGACTGTCATTTGGTGAAATGTGCCAATAGGCACAGTACCTGGATCAGTTTACCTAAAACAAATTCAAAACGTTAACCATCATAAATTGAAACGGGTTTTCAAATCCGACCATGTATTCGTCTAGGGCCAGCTTCATCCCACACACCATTATTATTATAGGCACAGGCCTTAGATCAGCAAACATTTCTTAATCCCAATTTAATCATTGTGGAGTAGAGGGAATTCGGGACAAATTCAGAGTAAGATGCTGAATATTGTCCCCTCAGCTAAGTCAATATAAACCCAAGTTGGCCAGGCAGGGCAGAGAAATATGAAAATATAACATTATTCGATCAAAGCACATTTGTGTGGAGGCTGTGCATCAACTGGGAGCAGTTTGCCTTAAATCACCGAAAAGATAGTATGTCACTCGCAAAAATCAGTTTTGATTATCTGACCAAGAGCTCTTCAGAACCACCAGGAACAGCAGCGCTCCATAAAGCTCCTTCACCGCAGTCAAGCCAAATCATGGAAACTTGAGAGGGTCATTACTGACTGGGCTTATCTCTGCCGGTGTCCTGTTTTTGCTGAACGAGCACAAACACACGTGAACACACACACAAGCATACACATTTGTGCCCCCCCGCCCATTTATAACGACTACTTGCGATTATTATGGAATGTGTCCAACCCTTATCAAACTCACTCCTACGCCCTTGTATGTAGTATAGTTGAATCGAGAAACATCTTCCTGTTCACGTTCCTGAATACATCGAGATTCATTTGTTGGCATGAGTCATGAGCATTGGCCTCGTAAACAGAAGGTCACTGGTTCTAATCTCTGTTTCAACTAAGTGCCAAACTATGTTGTCCCCGAGCAAGACAGACAGACCTAATTGCTCCCAGAATGTTGCTGTAAGTGAGAACCTGATCTTAGCGCACTTATCCGGTACAGTAAAAACACATTTGTTTACAGCATTTGTCCAAGGTCTTTCAGTAGCTGATAAGTATTCCCCATGGGCTGTTTCAAGGGTCCATTATAAATATCACCAGCACTACTTACTATCAGAAGAGAAATACATCTCTACTTAAACTTATCTTGGTTCATTCCTTTCATGTTTTTGCTAATTCTTTGCTCTGTACTCTCCTCACAGATGAGAAAGGAGTCTCCTCCAACCGCTGCCTCTACTCCGACCACGACACCCCAGTTTGATCGTCAGTACAGCAGCCCTGAGGGAAATTCTTCCAGTGCGGTTTGGTCCCCCACCCCTCAGTCAACGATATCCACCTCAAGGTCCCCTCGCCCAGCCACCAACAAAGCCCCCTCCCCTGTGGCCCCACCTTGGGAGACACGGTGCCAATCCCCAGCTGTGGTCAACCAGACGACCAAGCCCTTCTACGCAGCTTCTTTACCCAGGCCAAAGACCTCCTCTACTGTCACCTCACCTGTATCTCCCTGGGGCTCTCGGAGCCAGTCCCCCAACCCCAATCAGACGCCGAAGCCCTTCTCTGCCACCATCATCTCCTCCAACTCCAGAACCTCTCATCCAGGCTCCATCACCTCCCCCCTCTCCCCTTCTCCCCTCTTCCCTTCTCCCCTATCTCCTCATTGGGGTTCCAGGTGCCAGTCCCCCATTGTCAGCCCCGGCGCTGGTGATTCTAAGGCCAACCACCGCCTGTTAGCGAAGAACATCATCAACGCGGCCAAGCGTAAAAACAGCCCGTCCCCTGGCGCCTTGAGCGGGCACAATACCCCCATCTCCCTGGTGAGCGGGGGCTCGACCACGCAGCAACTGCACAGCTCCAAACCCCCTTTCAGCCCCTTCCAGTCCAGGGCCCTGGGATGCAGGTCTCCCCCGTTTGCCAGCCCCCCTCCCACTCCGACGGGGATGATGCGTTCTCCGGTGAGGCTCTACAACAGCAGGTCCCTCACGGACTCTGACGCCTCGGTGGAGTCTGAGGACTCTGGGCTGAGGTCCCCTGGCCTCCACCGCTCCCATAATGCATATCCCCGGGGCTGGGGCGGCAGCCTGCGCGTGAAGAGGGGCAGTGTCGGCACTGACTTGTAGAGGCGGTTAAATGCAGTATAGGAGCATTCAACATGATGAAGGGACACCTCAGAGGAAATCCACAGAGGCGTGACATGACTGGAATAGAGTGGGTTTAGGTGTATTTATTGGAACAGTGATGTTGACCACACAGTCGCCCTTACTGAGCACCTTGGAGATAAGTAGAGGCACTTGACTGCTGATTGGTTATTCCAAAGTCCATTTATTTCCAATGATTTTGCAGTCTGGTTATGGAACATGAATCCACTGATTAGCCTGCTAACACGAGGCAAAGAATCTTTTGGGCTTTTGGCTTCAGAATTAGAATCCACTGATTTGGCTGTCTATTTACGGAAGAGAAATCTCCTGATTTAGAAAAAGAATCCACTGATTTGGACGACTGGTTATAGAAAGGAAATATATTGCTCTTGCTGTCTGGTTTTGAAGAATAATCCTTTGATTTGGCTCTCTGGCTGCACATTTTCATATGGACCATGTAATGGACAATTAAATGCATAGTTGTAGTCAGGCGTTGCTGAAATGTAAAACATGCTTACTTTTATTTGACCAATACAGGTTTCCCATGAATGATTACATTTATACAGTATCTTGCCTATGTTTACTCTAATTTGTACCAAAGATATATACCAAAGATAATACCTGGAATGGAATACAAAAAACGTTGTACACTTTTCCCCCGGAATTATATTGCACTTGTAGATGGCCTGATGAGTTGAAACAGTGTATAGGCTTTTGCAGGTCTTTTGTATATACAGTACTAGTCAGATGTTTAGATGTCCTACGCATCTAAAGGCATTCAAGGTGTTAAGAAGTTCTAAAGTAACATTAATATTTTAGTGTGCAAAGCTTTCATCGAGGGAAAGGGTTTCCACATGAGTAGGTCTGTTAAAACGGTTGTTGTAGTGCGCATTTTTGTTATGTGGCTCTCGATACATTAGAGAGAAAAATGATTTAGGACGCATCCTAAATGACAGATCTTAAATTCCCTATTGGGGCTCTGGTGAAATGTAGTGCACTCTGAAAGGAATAGAATGCCATTTTTAGGACACCTTAGTTGAAAGCAAAGAGATTGACATGATGTTTGCTGGTCTGACACAGGTCGAACTGGGAGGGCGAGGTTGCGGTAGAAACGGAACCCTAATACCTACATAGGGAACAGGGTGCCATTGACCAAGTGCTGTTGGATAAGTTCCATTTCAGTGGTGAAAGTGGTTGTAGGAAGTGTGAAAATATAACATATCTTACTGGACTATACTTTCATCAACTAATCTTCGCTCCATTATGGATGAACCCTGTGTGGAGAGATGGACTGAGTCCAATACAGGCTATGTGTTACATAACCTATGTGTTACACCACTAGCTCTTTACTCTGAAAGACAAGTCCAGGTGGTCATTTCATTCTAAGAGGTATGCTACAAGGGACATGGGAAACAAGCCACAGTGATACTCCTTAATTCTATAACATTACTATGCAAATAACCGAGGAAGGTTGATGTTGCCGTGGTGTTGGCAACATTACAAAAGGCCGGAATATACATCACAATGCATAAAATCTTTGAAAATAACAAATAGGGGAAACAAATGCTTGTTATGCAGTCTTTTCTTATGGCAGTGCAATAATGCGTATATACAGGTGATGTGTCCCGTTGGATAAGCCTGGTGCAGTAGTATTCTTCAAATGGCAATAAAAATACCTGTATAATCTCTATGTATATACAATAACGGTTTGTTGTTGAACAGCTTTGTTTCAAACGAATGTACAAATTGGCAAGTAGAGGAAAGAGACAGCAATGGACAGAGTGTGAACTTTATAGAAAGTGAGTGTAAGTTTACAGTATACAATGGGACACAACGTTAAAGTACCTAACAGTGTTGGACTTCTCGCCAGCACCAACCGAAGACTAAAAAAGAAACAAATAAGCCATTTGTGTCGTAACCACTTAAGTTGATTTTTTTTACCATAACCACGATGATCAGAGTAGACGGTGAACAGTCATTCCTAAAGAGATGGTTGAGTGAATGTTGCAGTCAGACGTTATAGGTTGGGATTGACGTTGGTACCAGAGGACAGAGTTGGTTTGTTGAACGACTCTCACTAAAGAAAAACCTGTATTCAACGGAAGATTTTTTACATTTACATTTGCTTTACATTTCTCTTTATTTAATCGTTTCGAGTTTTCCTTGATTTTGCACTTCTTCAGTTCATTCCGTGCCGATTGCACACAGTACTGATCGGCCGAACAGGTGGCGTTCATGTAACCAAAATCACATTTCTGTCCACAACACACTATACGATATTATTATATTACATGGTTAAAGCAATCATCAGTAAACATAACCGTTGCGCTTTCACCTTCTGGAGGAATTGTATTACAAGCCAGCGGGTCACCCAGGAAACTTCATAGCCATTCCATCTTTCTCTCTGCCTCTAGCCGATTGCATGAAGGATCACACTTAAACACGATCAGAGTTCATGTAGGGTTCTAGGCTGTCTATCTGTGTTCCCTGATATGTATTAGGTTCAACAAAGCACGCGTTGCAGAAACTGGGGTGTGTAGTGCAATGGCCAAGCTGTGCCTCCGAGCTGTGCCTCCGAGTCATGACGAAGTGGCATTACCATTTGTTAGTCACATTATGTTGCCCTAGTGAATGTGTTCCCAGGGTTCACAGCGGTGGCAGTAGTGGTTTGACCCCTGATTGGTTGACGGACAGGGCCAGCAGGGGTTCTCGTGACTTGGCATCTTGGGTAAGCAAGAAATAACCTTCTGACTGTCATGCCCCAGTATCTTCCATATTTATGAGGAAACATATATAGAAAGATTGGTCTCTACAAATGACAGTTAGTTTTTTTTGTAGATGCACTCGTTACACAAAAGGTTTATTGCTAAATATTTTTTCCGAAATTTTAAATATGACAAACAACCAATTATTTGGTGTGATTTGCAAGACCTGGGTTAATCATCAACAATATTTCTTACAATATTCTGTGCCTTCATTCTGTAATATTTATATAACTGAAAAACTAAATAAAATTGATGACACTAATTATGTAGTCTCTCTCTTTACTCACAAATCCACACACTTTGATGAAATCACAACATATTTCAATGACATCACAAAACAAATTTAAGTGAAATTCCAATACACTGGTGACATAACACCATGGTACACAAGTCACAACACACTTCAGTTACATCACATCCCACTACAGTGACATCATAACTCAATACACGGCTGACATCACATTAGGATACACTAGTCACAAAACACTTCAGTGACATCACAACCCACTTCAGTGACATCATAACCTAATACACGGCTGACATCACATTAGGAAACACTAGTCACAACACACTTCAGTGACATCACAACCCACTACAGTGACATCATAACTCAATACACAGCTGACATCACATTAGGATACACTAGTCACAACACACTTCAGTGACATCACAACCCACTACAGTGACATCATAACTCAATACATGGCTGACATCACATTAGGATACACTAGTCACAACACACTTCAGTGACATTATTACTCAATACACGGCTGACATCACATTAGGATACACTAGTCACAAAACACTTCAGTGATACCACAATGGTCAACATTTTGGAAAATCCAAAACATGGTGTCTTTGAACCATATTCGGATATAATGATTACACCAAACACATTGAAGCAATTCATTGAAGATGGTGCCGAATTATTTAATTACAATTAAATTGTAATTGTGCCATGACAGGTTTAAATAAGTTCAAGTGCAGGTGTCAAGGGTTTGCCCTAAACACTCTGCCTTTTTTGATACCCAGTGAGACATAGATATTAACCCTGCTACTAGCCTTTTATGCAACATGATAGGCAAAGGATTACATCACCACTACACTCATTATCATGTGCGGCAGCACACCAGAAGAAAAATCAATACCCACAGTATCAGGCCCAAATGGCACCCTATTTACTAGATAGTGCACCACTGTTCAGCCAGCTCATGGAGGAACATGACATTTGCACTATACATAATGGAGTACCATTTGGGACAGAGGCTTTCCAACCAACTGGCAACATGAATAAATTCATGAAGGGAATCTGTCATCAACAAAGCCACACGCCAGGGATCAACTATGGCATATTGATTTTAGAGGGCAACATCTCTCGGAAATAAGAGCTGGCCTTACTGAATAAAATAACAAGGAACTGAATAGGCCACAGACAATCCCCATAGAATTAAATAGTGTATTATATTAAGTGGACCTCTCATAATGTCCTGATGATAGCATTGCAACTCAGTAGCCTGTAAACATCATGCTGACCTTCAGGATTTTCTGATACGATTCCAATGGAAGCCAACTTATGTTTACTGAACTTAACATACGTACTAACAAGTCATTCCAAAGTCTCAGTGGTAGGGCAAAGAATTGGGATGGTTGTTACTGCAGGCCTCTTGAAGGATTTAAACACATGCATAGACTGCCCCCTGTTGGACAAACAAATATCACCCTAGCTAACCTAAAAACAGGGGGCAACAGAGGTACAAGACAGTTTATGAAGCAATAGATGAATATACTAACATCTGAAAAAAATGAACCATAGACGGTATTTAATATTGTCATCATACAAAGCGTTTATAATTTGCTCAAAGAAAACAATAACAGGAGGATGGTAACAGGAGGATGGTTGAAGCTGTAGTGA
>CM055729.1:22383858-22401358 GCA_029465975.1 Dallia pectoralis | reverse complement strand
TCTTATTTGAGAGTAGCTTCAGCTTAGTTACTGACTTCCCACATAGGGCCAATTTATACAGTGTATTTAAGACTGATTCACTTTCACATTGAGTGTGACTAATAAGGCCTGTAGGTTGTTTTCTGTTACCTTGGGGTTGTATGAGCATCTTTCTGTCAGCTGTGGGGCTGAATTTGGTGGAATGACATGTTCAGTGCAGATTGCCAGTGGTCTGGACTTTTCTCCATGTTCTGGACTTTTCTCCATGTTCTGGACTTTTCTACATGGTCTGAACTTTTCTCTGTGTTGTTTGGTCTTTTCTCACTGAGTCATGGACATCAATGGTCACTCTGCTGAGGATCTTTGATCTTTTAACTTTTTCAGCAATAGCATTTTTTTGTTGCAAAGTTAGATCTGCTTTTTCTGTGTAAATTGTTAACTTGGGTTACCTTGGATCAATGAGTGCGGATATAATTTATCTCAAGCATCCAAATATGTTAACCTTCACCGCTGTTGCCATAACTACTAGAGCAAGGAAATTCAGCTTTTACTCTAGAAGGTTTGTGGCCTGTTGGTTTATTGGTGTACCTTATCAATAACCGGTCTCACACCTGTTGTTGCACGTCTAAATGTCCTTGATTTAAGGGTTGACAGGACAGGGTTACTGCTGTAGCCGTAGCCAGTGCAGCATAAAACTAAAACATCTGCTGTAGCAAAGAACTGCTGGAGCCATAACAACTGGAACAACACGCCGTGTCTATTTGGACGGCAGGCATTTTTGCTTTGGTCCCTGGAAAATATTTCGCTGTATCCGATGCTTTAGCTATGCTATTGATGCAAACCGTATGAAATGGGGTGTATTAGGAGTAGTCCAGACATGTCGCTTGAATGAGTTGTCTTGCCACTTATCTTTTCTCACAGACGCTTTCAGACTGTTGTTTTCAACAGGGTAGTGTGATTGAGGAGATGGACGTATTCGTGTTTACATTCTCAGTAATTTAACAGATGCTCTTATTCAAATCATGTTGAAGTAGTAAGTGCATACATTGTTATATTGGGCCACGGTAGGAATTAAGGTCCACGGGAACCTAAATGTAATATTTTGAATGATTTATTGATAAGTGTGTCTTCTTAAAAGCTTTGTAAACCATGTCCACACAGATTCGCCGTGTGGACTTGGTTCAGGCTGACACGCACACGCACACGCACACACACACTAGCACGCTGTGGGAGACTTAGGTTAACAGGATCACATGGATTTACAAGAGTTTCGCCCCAAAAGCCTTGAGGCTAATCCTACGGTTGTAGAGATAGTAGGGAATCGCTAGGCACTGTGTGACCATCCCCCCCCACACACACACACACACACATACACACACACAGAGGAGAGGGAGAGACTGTTGTTTTCCCCTTGTCCAGCTGAGTCCCACAAGGCAACCAGACCTTGAACACAATGCTATACTGTTGACCTAGCAACACTGGCTTATACGACCTGTACAGATCCCTAAAACAATGGCTTGACTATCTGGGGGTTCCATGTTAACTTGACCGTTCAACAAAATTACATAAATGAAATGATGTACATATTATTATTATTATTATGGTCAACAATTTTTTTTCAACTCTTATTTTTGCAGGAAATTTAAGGAAATCGAACGTTTTGAATAAGACATTTTAGTAATAAGTTTTAAAATAGGCTCAGAGAGCTTCTTTTTCTACTTAGCTGTTCTCCGCTTTTGTTTATGTAGTTTAAATGCAGTCACGTTAAATACAGTAGCTTCAGACAGTATTCGGATGCCACTTTCTCCACATTTCTTTTGTTGTGGGACTTGAATTATAATTCATGGATTTTCTTCGACATCCGTCCACTCACAAAACCTTAACAACAAAGTGAAAAAGTACGTGTTTTGAAATGTTTCTGCCAGTTTATAGAAAATGAAAAGGTCTCAAGTATTTAGACTCTTGAGAATATTTTGTAGTAACTAACTTGTCAGCTATCACAGTGTTCTGGGATATGCATCTACTGGCTTTGCAATCTCCTGAGTGTGGATGTGGTACATCTGTGAACTGTTATCTTCAGGTCTTATTGGCCGGGCCACTGAAGCACATTGATAGACATGTCCCAATGCCACGCAAGTAAAGTTGTGGCTGTGTAATTGTTTGTAATTGTTGTCGTGCTTTAACACAACGGCGTGCCAAATCTAAGGTGTCGGGTGCTGTGGATCTGGTTGGCTTTAAGGACCTTTCTGTATTTTGGCTCGGTTCATACTTCCCAAAATCCTAACCAGTCCTCGGGTCACTGGCGATTATTAATTTGATTACACAGATTATTTGTTTAACCTACCTCCTAGTGTTTAGACTGATGCCATAAATCCAGACATGGTGCAGGTGTCACTGTTTTTCTCACTTGGTCTATCTTGTTGCGTTCTGCCTACCCGGTGTATGGTGGTCTGGTTTAGGGAAGTGCCGGTTTGCTTAAAGTTGCCTTATGTTTAGTTGGGTCATGGTAGTTGGCCCAGAAATGTGCGTTCAGATAAGCCAACAAAAAGTAAAACGTATTAATATTTTGTTTGTGCTCCGATGGCAAATGAATATGTCTACGTATGGATATTATACCGTACTCTGACTAAATGTGATTTTGTCCTTGTTACTGTGTGAATACTGAGTGTGTACTAGGATTGAATATGAACGTGTCTGAGTTCATTCATCTACCTGTGTGTTCTGTCTTTCCAACAGCTCCTGGGAGCAGCCTTCCTAGGCATAGGGCTGTGGGCATGGGCAGAGAAGGTAACACACACTCCCAAACACACACAGCTATTGGGGCACTTACATTCTTGTAGTCACTGTGTTTATTATGACTGCCCGCTGTTACCAAAGCAACTAACTAGAAGTTATTTAGCACCGGGCTGATAGAACAAAGTCCGTACAGATTGAGCACCCACATTGTGGACAGGAGCTTATTAAAACACACAGCCTGTATCAAACATTTTTATCAATGGAATAAATGTTCAGTGGTCCTTTAATATTTGTATTTTTTTCATTTCAATTATTTTCAGGTTAATTAAATCGACTGTTAAAAATACAATAAAAAGTTATTTTTATAAGTATATAAATGCATGGTGTGTAGTAATTGTGTTTGATTATTTGTGATCTCGGTTATTTGTGATTAGGATATTTTCCAGAGTCGAGCAGCCCTAGTGTTCAGTTTGCTGCATATAGTGTGTTCAGTATGTCGTCAATCATTACCTCACGCATATAGTGTGTTCAGTATGTCGTCAATCATTACCTCACGCATATAGTGTGTTTAGTATGTCGTCAATCATTACCTCACGCATATAGTGTGTTCAGTATGTCGTCAATCATTACCTCACGCATATAGTGTGTTCAGTATGTCGTCAATCATTACCTCACGCATATAGTGTGTTCAGTATGTCGTCAATCATTACCTCACGCATATAGTGTGTTCAGTATGTCGTCAATCATTACCTCACGCATATAGTGTGTTCAGTATATCGTCAATCATTACCTCACGCATATAGTGTGTTCAGTATGTCGTCAATCATTACCTCACGCATATAGTGTGTTCAGTATGTCGTCAAACGTTACTTCGGCTGAAGACAAACTCCCACCTGACGAGAGTTTTCTGACTGTGGAATAAACATCTCATAGTGCCTTCCTGTCTAGGATATAACATCTCTGGGAATATAACATCCCTGAACAACAGCTATGGAGGCTCAAACACACCTATGGCATTTGCCTAGCCAGTGTTCTTTGCGGACTTGTGCATAACGTTTTTACACGTATAAATGTGTGCACATACCGACAGTCAGTCTGCTGCGCACTGAGTAGAAGTGAAATTCACATTTGGTGCAGTGTTTTTTTTTTTTTTCTGAGGGCGCATTGAGACAGGCAGATATTTTGCCTCCTGCACCATCGTATGCTTGCTGTAGGATCAACAACCTCACTAACAAACGGACGCTGCCGCAAGGACATAACCATATGGTTTACATCTAATAATAATTCTTTGAAGCAGCTATCACCATCACATAATATGTATGTCTTCGTATCTAGGATGTTGTTGGTCCATCTCAGATTACACTCTTATATCTATTACACTGACAAACAGATGACATGGATTATATACTGTAGATTACATTAAATATTTGACCATCAGCGTGAAAAAATGTTTTTTTTTCCAACCCCCCTCTTCTTGAGCCTCCTCCTTATTTGATTGCTTTTTGGTTTTCCTCTCCCTTTTCTCTCTGCTCTCTCAATAACTTGCTCTTTTTTTCGTCCTCTAGCTCTCTCGTTCCTTCTCTCGATTCCCCCTCTTTCTCTGGCTCTTTATTTTTCTCAGTAAAATGAAGGTTGATATTCTGTGAAGCGTTGAGAGCCATGTGCAGTGTGAATTAATTCCATGCATTAATAACGGTTACTCAACAGTTACTCATTGATTACTCAGCGGTTACTCAGCGGTCAGTGAAGCAATGAATTTGCCAGGAAAGGACCAGTCAAGGCGCTAATTGTTAATTGCCAATGTAGATCCATGTCAGTCTTTATTGCCCTCCAGGTTAATATATTCAAAGAATTGTCATGTTTGTAACAATGGGAGTATATTCAGGATTTATGCCGATTTACAATCCATCATTATTGACCGCATTAATTATTGGTTTACCCCATCAGGGACATAGGTCGAGGTTTCCCGTAGCTACAACATCAATGGATTGTGGTTGTGTTGCCATAGGTGACTGTAGCATAGCCTGAGAGATTCTGAGTGATGGGCTGGGATATGAACTGAGGCTCTGCACTTCACTCAGACAAATGGTATTATTCCAATTCCAAATTGTTTGAAAATAGTCTTTTTCCCCATCATACATTCAAGCAGAGGGGTATGTTGATAGACCTACACACATATGTTCTGTTCAAAATAAATCTGGTGTAAACCACTTGAATAGCTTGTGGTGTGTAAACAAGCGTTCTCTGAATGGGAGAAAATGGATGCATGGAACTGCTGAAGAGGGAGTGAAAGAGAAGTCACCTGTAATGCACCAGAACATCGCCTCAGGGGGTTAAAGAGGAAGCTAGCTGTGGGGGATGGGATGTCTGCCTTCCTGCCTTTTTTCCTGCCAGTTTATAATTGTGCATTTCCATTGAATCTGTTTTTTCCTGTTTTGCGTTTGTATCCCAGGTAGAGTTGCTGCTGCTATTGCAGATGGAATAACAATGAATAAACAATTATATAATGTAAATGAACTGGGTTAATTGATGCAGGTGTTTTTTATTTTGGGCCCTATATTTAAGCGCTAGAGCTCACATGAACATAAAACAATTCTGATGTGAACACAATGACAATATAGCTCACATTTACCTAATAATACACTCTCGATCGAAAAACAATGACAATATAGCTCATATTAACATAATACCCTTCTGATTCAAAAACAATGGCACTAGAGCTCACATTAACATTATACCCTCTTGATTGAGACACAGTGATATTAGAGCTCACATTAACGTTATACCCTACTGATGCAAATACAATGGCACTCGAGCTCAAATTAACATTATACCCTTCTGATACACAGTGATACTAGAGCTCACATTAACGTTATACCCTCACATTAGCCGCACCCAGAACCCATTGAATTTGTTTTGAGAATCTTCCCAAAAACTGACAGGATGAAACGCTTTTCTCTGAAACCACATGGACTTAGATTAGAAAACAGAAATGTTACTCGCAAAACAACAAACCTCATATTTAATCATCCTTTAATTTATGTGCTACAACAGAATTTACGGTTTGCTCCTGCATAACAGTTGTGTTACTATTCCTACTAGTGAACACCGACCACACGCCTGCATCACGTTCATAGACTGTCAAGTCATGTTCCACATTGTTCTTACCCACTTAAACCCCTCCGACTTATTCCAAGAGATTGTGTGTTCGCCCCTGTGTTTATTCAGTCGTCATTATCTTTTATTCTTCCTGTTTTAGTTTTGTTAGCTAGAGATTTTGTGTAAGCTTTTACCTAGTGTGGCTGGTTTGGCTAACTAGAAACATATTATTTTTTCACATACTGTAGACGGTTCAGTTCTCATAGCACAAAAAAATTACTTTGAGTTTTTTAACAAAATGTTTTCCGACTCGCTAAATAATAGTTGTGACCAGCGAGTTAAAATATCATTCATATTCCACGGGTAATTTATTGCATCTCTGAAGGCAGGGCCCTGTTAGCCAATGCCGACAGCATGGTTGTCTTTCAAAACTAATCAAGTTAATTTTAGGAATTTCACCTGCATGAAAACTAGTTTACAGTCAGGTTGTGTGTTTACAGTAGTCTAAAAGAATGTCAGATACGCTTGCCAAAACATGCCATAACATGCTCGTGCTTCAATAGAAGACCAATATCAATGAACATTAAACGAGTGCATTATCCAGCTTTAAAACATATATAGTTAGGATGCGGGCTAGGGTTGGGGTGTGATTTAACTCTCTGGTTCTTGTCTCCTCTCAGGGGGTGCTGTCCAACATGGCGTCCATAACAGACCTGGGTGGTTTTGATCCAGTGTGGCTTTTCATTGTGGTGGGCGGAGTCATGTTCATATTAGGATTTGCCGGCTGCATCGGAGCACTCAGAGAAAACACCTTTCTGCTAAAATTTGTGAGATTTACTTTTTCACTATACTAGTTTATTAAAAACAGCTTGTTGGTCTTATTATAACTCTGCTTATATATATATATATATATATATTCTCTGCTTGTCTTCTCGAAACTAATTTGAACATAAGAGCTAATATGGAAGGGACCTTCCACCAAAACGGTTTGGCGATCAACATCAGCGGAATTGTGATGAGAGTAATTGACATTAAGCCTTTTCCTTCACTTCATTTGAAGTCTGTAAGCGTGAGGTTTATTTAAACACTGATTACCTACAATCTTCAGCACGGCTCTTCGCACATTCGGGTGTGACGTTTTCAAGTCACACGTATACTTAACGCTTTAGATTTGTGTCTACAGTGTTATGCCGATCCGGAAGACAATGCATGTGTTGGAGCCCATTAGATAACCAGAAGTCGGCTTTTCTAAGTAGTTTCGAAACCAAACTGGAAGTAACTGCTACCTATAAAAAGCTTAAAACATCTGTACACAACCTTTGAGCATACCACTACATGATAGATGATTCAGTAACAGTTCAGTAGGTTCAACACACAAAGGAAAATGGCCTTTGAGTGACAGAGACAAGTCCACCTAGCAGGCCAGCTCTGGGAGAGGATAAATCCTTCTATTGCAGCGACGCTGATGGAGCTTTTTTGGCCTGGGACAGACCCTAGGAACAACCTCTATGTATTCAACATGACATGTCACAGTACAATAATAACGACACAAGTATTTCCCAGCGCAGTTTCTAGTGATTCACTAAGTCAAGCTATACATGTGACGGCTTGTGCAGTATTGTCATATTCATCTTAGAACAGACGATCAGCATTGTGTTCTAACGTTCTAATGTCTCGCGGGTGTAGTTCTCTGTGTTCCTGGGCCTGATATTCTTCTTGGAGCTGACCGCTGGCGTCCTGGCCTTTGTTTTTAAAGACTGGATAAAAGACCAGCTCAACTTCTTCATAAACAACAACGTCATGGCCTATCGCGATGACATCGACCTGCAGAACCTCATAGACTTCACGCAGGAATATGTGAGTACAACAAGATTTGGTAGACATTAACAGGAATTTGTAGCCTAAGCAGATTCATGTTACAAAGGGGTTACTTGCCTTGCTTCAGAACCAATAGGGTTCTGTAGACCCTGAAAGTGTTATCAGGAGTTGAAAGGTGATGAATCCTAGATGGGGATCTGGGTGATCTGGTGGGTGGTGGAGGGTCACTGGAGGTGAAGTACCAGGGGAACTTGCATCAAATATGACTCCACATTATGGAGGTGACACACCAGGGATATCAGGTTAGGAAACATTATGTTTGCTATTAGCTTGTGCAGCGTGTTTAAATGTGCAGGCTACCTCCTCTAACAGTGAAGTGGGTTTGTGTCGGGTGTAGGTGTTTGTAGAAGAAATAGAGTTGGAATGAAAATCGATCATGTCTGCCTGCCCGTGGCTGAACTGATCCCTGAGCTCAGGTTCTGTAGAATCTTTCCTAGATCTGGGTTTCTGGATCCTGATGTCCGTAAATATTATCTAAGATTAGGAGTTCTGGGGACCTTGGATCTGGATCAGAATTGCAGCACATTTCTGATGAAATTGTGTTTTCATTGGAACACTTTGAATAACTGGTCCAGAGGCGGTTTAGATTAAGTTTATCATCTAAAATGACTTATTCATGGTAATAAAACAGTCAATAATGTCTCAGCTGCTTTTGTGGGTATTTTTTAAATAATCTCAGAATCATGTTTATTCGGCAAGTCTGTTTACACACACAAGGAATTTGTTCTGACCCATAGCTGCAGCATTTAGAACGCACAAACAGTGCGAACAGAGCAAAACACACAACACGAACAGTCCGACAATAGACCATGGCTGATTGGCATATGTAATGGGCTTAACACTTATAAGACATGTAGCTGTGTGCTATGAACATGTAATAACTGTTATTCCTGCCCACGTATGTTTAAGTGGTCGTGTTGTGGAGCCCATGGTCCTAACGACTGGAACCTGAACATCTACTTCAACTGCACTGAGTTCAACCCCAGCAGGGAACGCTGTGGAGTGCCCTTCTCCTGCTGCATCAAAGACCCAGCCGTAAGAAGAAATATGTGCTAACGCTGGCCCGTATTAGCTACAGTAGTATGAATGTCAATCGGAAACAAAAAACACATTTAAAGTTGCATCTCATGACCTTTTCTCATTGCATTTGTTCAGGAGGACGTCCTGAATACACAGTGTGGATATGACGTGCGACTTCAAGGGGTTGGTGATAATTTCTAATTTTCCCGGCTTCCTCCTTAACTGTGTGGTCCCATGCAGCAGATGTATCCAATGTGAAATGATTTCCGATGATCCAATGTGCTGCCAGGTGAGGTCACAGAGCATCTGCTGTCCCAGACAAACTGGCCCAGACAAACTGTCCCACATCTCAGGCCATCTTCTGGGCCGAATCTCTCTCTCGCAGAACGGGTGTTATCATTTTCACAATGTCACAGTATTTTTACCCTCATGTTGTGGTAGTGTACTGCGTATAATACACAGAAAGAGCACTGTGGTTTTAAGTTGCAAGCTAGCTAACATGCAGGCCTTTCGGCTTTAATAACAGTGTGTTCTTTTCACAGTGCTAATTATGCTCCAGTTATAGCCCTGGAGAGGATCCCAGCTCTGTAATTCTACTGGGTTAGGCTTTCCTCTGCCTTTCCTCTGTGTTTTTTTTTCTTGGAAGGTCCAGATGTCCTCACTAGTGTATTACCAATAGCCATGGCAAATCGGGACAAGTGAGGACATTTTTAAACCTTAATTCATAGCTTTTTAGGCAGGTAGCTTTGTGATATGGCGAGGGTTATACTGGGATTTTATTGTTTACGGTTAAGGTTTAGATTAAAAAAATGTTTGTAGAAAGCAATTGGGATCTCAAACATGTTCTTCCTCGCAGAGTAAAACAAGTGTGAGCATCTCAGCCCACAACACTCATACAGAGTTCACTGTTAACAGTTTGACTGTTTCCTACTGTAACAGCAGGTAGATTTGACTGTCTTCTATGGGTTATGTACTCGTAGGCTTTACTATTTCTTAGTGTTTACATACTGGTAGACTGTAATATTTCTTAGTGTTTCCAGACTGGTAGACTGTACTATTTCTTAGTGTTTCCAGACTGGTAGACTGTACTATTTCTTAGTGTTTTCAGACTGGTAGACTGTACTATTTCTTAGTGTTTTCAGACTGGTATACTGTTACTACAGCAGGCTGGTAGATTTAGCATTTATACCAGCAAGCTACATTTAGGGGGGTATGAATAGAATGGGAGTGTGAGGAAGAATATAGCCGAGGAAGACAGGAAACTGGAGAGAGAATTGAAGGTCCCTGTCACCCTCGATAACAACAGCCAATGTTCTACCCTTTCATTGGACGCCTTGGGATTCCATTACCTCCCCATTGGTGGAGAGTTAGGTTTTCAGGTTTAAGCTTAGGAACAAAAGGCTTCATGGTGGAGTGTCCCTAGAGACAAAGATGCTTTTGTGTAGGAGGACCTTTTCCCCTCCTATTCTCCCAGTGTCTCTGTGTAACGTCTACATTACACTTCTTGCTGAGGGCTTAACTGATATGGGAACAGAATAAAGGGTTGACATTCTTAAATGCATTTTGGTTTTATAAACACTAAACACACCGTGCTTATCCACACACACACACACACACCTTGAATGGAAACAAAATTATTTACGTAACTTTATCTCCCAAAAATGTACCTATGCCTAACCAAGTGTACACATAATATATTGACAGCAAGTAAATGAAGTATGAGTTTCACTTCTGCCACAAAGTCAGTACTACACAGTGAATCTGTCCCAAATGGACTTACCATTTCCTTTATAGTGCACTAATAGTACATTTCTTGTAATAATGACCTATATATGAAATAGGATACCACTGGAGATGTGTCTAATATTGATTAGTACTGCATGTGCCGAACTATGGTCCAGCAGTCAGCGCTGCAGTTTGCCTTTACCATGTGTTCAAAATGTTCCAAAATGTTTTTCCCCTTGTTTTCTTCGCCCAGGAGTTTGACCAGCAGAAGTTTATTTACACCAAGGGTTGTGTGGGACAGTTTGAGAGGTGGCTGCAGGACAACCTGATCATTGTAGCTGGCCTATTTGTGGGCATTGCACTTTTACAGGTAAGGAGAGGAGAAGCCATTTTCAATTGTGCAGAATTGAAAGGCTTGGTAGTTGGTTATGTCTGCATTCGATGTCACCGTCAGGACTGGGTGATTGGGTGTTACAGTTTGACTGCCATCTGCTGGTGAGGGAGAGTAACATCTTTCCTGTTGTGTGTCAACTTAGACAATATATAACTAACCTGTGATGTCATCCACTGTTCCTGTTTAGATATTTGGGATCTGCCTGGCTCAGAACTTGGTGAGTGACGTCAAGGCAGTTAAGTCCAACTGGTGACGCCAGGACCCTCGGGAGAGGGGGGACATGTCTGACCTTTGACCTGACCTTTGACCTTTTCCCGAAACGCTCAGCGGCTGAGCTTTGAAAACTCAAAAAGCACCGTTTATCGTTGAAAAATGTTCCTTGGTTTTCCAGATATTTTGGTACAATGATTCTGTCACCCAACCAATCGCCCAAAGCAACATTTTGGGAAAACCACAGAATTGATTTAAGGTATTGGTCTTTTTGCATCAGAATACATATCATCCAATGTCACCTCATTCCAAAACTCTTTGGATCTCTGACACCCATCGATGACCACCCAGCCTTTAAAGTCTGCATACATAATTACTATCCCTCCTTTAGCAGCCACTGTATCTATATATGGTAGGGTGGACTGCTCATTAACTGGATTGATGGTAAACTGACTATGCTGTTGGCTAGCTGACTTGGCTATCTATCTTACTGGTTGGTTGACTAGCTAGCTGACCGGCTTGCTAGCTTATCGGCTGGTTGGCTGATTGAATTTCATATTGTATTCTGTTCTTCTATGACCACTGAAATAAAGCTCAGTTTGTGTGAGCTGTCAAAACATTAAACATTAGAGCATAGATAGGAAATGTGAGAATTAGCTTCCATGGTTAGTTAGTAATTAAGCTAACTAGGGCTTTCTGCAGTCCTATAACCGCTACTTTTTGTATCATACGCACCTGTGGTAAATATCGCAGTCTGTGTTTTTATGCTTTTTAATTTTCCTAACACTTCTGCAAAATAAGTATATTTTCTCTTTGTCCCGCTCCTTTTGACTGCTTTCTAACTTGTTTGTATAGAATAACAAATATATGTTACGATCTTTATCAGTAGTAACAAATCTTATCAGTATAACATGAATGCTGCTTTTTGACCTCTTAGGGGATTGATATTATAAAGTAATATCTTAATATCTCTCGCTTTTACACATTTCCTTGTCTTAAGTTTCCACATTTTCAACCGGGATTTTCCAACCTGAATTCGTTGGTCCAAGTCGATATTGTTTTTCAGATTCAAGCTATTGACTATTTCTGGACCAGTCAGTTCCTTGATGGTTGCCCTCAATATGTCAGCCGTAAGTCAGTGTGGATTGGCTTCGATCTAGACAGAAAGATGTATGACATTGACATTAAAGTATAACATCTATTTTCCAAACCATTTGAGATTTGTTTATTTCATTTGTACTTTTCCATACACATCTTTGTTTACTTGCCATATGTTGCTGAGTTTCTTTTCTGTTGTCCCTTGTGGCCTTGTAAAATGATATCTTGTGAAGTTCGATTTTTACCTCTATGTTAAGTTCCTAATTGCCTCCTGTTCACTAAGTAGGCGTGTGGCTCAAATTAAAGGAAGCGTGCTGTTTATGAATATGACATTGATGACATAATTCCTAAGGGGAGAAGCCTCCTTCATACCATGAATGTATACGGGTGGATTCATTTGAATTTCCTTGATACCTTATTTCCTTGATTCCTTGTGTACTGTCTCCCTGCCTCCTTAAGTCAAAACATTTCGGTGTAGTCCCAAAGGAAATATTCATTTTCTCCATTTCCTTTGACAATTGTCTATATTTCACACTTGTCATCTCCATTTAATAGAGAAGAAGTATGCACACAAACTGTGGAACTGAGAAATGTGAATAGAAAACGCATTACAAAGAGAGTCAGTAGATTATTGTCATTTTGAACATCATTTCAGATTCTGTACATTCCATTTGTTCTAGTTCCTTTTTGCGTTTGTCATTTCCACTCACTTCAGAAAAGGAATCTGAAATGTTTGTTCTGTTTTTTTTATATTGATTTCGTTACAGCAACACCACATTATTCCATGAATGATTGGAAGTTTTCCATTCCAGACAAGTGCTATCTTGGTAGTCTATTGTCTGCTTTGTGCTCTTGCAGTATCAAACATGGTTATTATCCAGCCGAAACAGGGCTTACCAGTGAGTGACAAGAGGTTTGTGTGGTGTCCCAAACGGACTGGCATGTAGACCAAGTTGTCTCCCGTGCATGTGGGTTGGATTAAGATCTTCTCCGAGATAACAGTGATTGATCCGTTCAGTGTAGTCAGCCTCGTTCCCTTGACGTAGGTCAGGTCCAAACTTGTGCATTGATGATTCAAACGTACTAGACTGGTTACACAATACATGAGTCATTTCTTTGTTTTGTGTGTCATGGGAAAAACAGATATAATGACCACAGAGTCGAACGTGCTAACTTTTAAGGGTATTTATTTGAAACAAAATAAAGGTTTACAGCCACGAGTAAACTTCTGCACCTTTTACAGTTCTACTCGGGCGAGCAGACAGAGGAGGCAAAAAGGTAGATGTAAGCAACCTGAAATCTACCACATGTGATTCAATGCATAAACCCGGTACTTTTTGTTGTTGTGCTTTTCTCCTCTCTCAAAGCCATTAAGACGGATATCTCTTTACATTCCCCTCAAAGTAACTTTTCCTACATCTAGATTATCTCAAAGAAAATGCCCTTTAAAGCTAGATGTAGGATTTGTTCCATTTGCCTCTGAGATGGGATGTGGAGACATACTATGAATCTCTCTGCCAGTTGGATGTGTCCACTCAGAGGTGATGTGCCATACTGAATGTTCCAGTGTACCTTCTGCGGATGTGACAGCTGGTCCAGTAGAAAGATGACAGTATGCAAAAAATGTTTGGAGGTTTTTCTGAACTTGAAACAATGATGTAATGTCTTATCACTACAAGTGTAATGCCATGTAGGACGTGGCGAAACATTCCCATTCAAGATAATAACGGACACTTATGAGTCTTCCTTTTTCTTTTCATGAAAACAATTGTATTGTAGCATTGGTGTGTTTTCATGGGGAAAGTGTTGATGATGCTATTTTCCCTTCATTGCTTGAATTTCTGTTTTGTTAATAATACAGATGTAAAACAAAAAGCCTCCTCAGTTAGGTTGTTTTGTTTTAGCAATGTTTTTTTTAATCTTAAGAAAGTGTTGTAAAGAAGCAGATTATACATTTGAGGAATGATCGTGGAATATGGTCTGTTACACTGTATATTGTTACAAGTATGCTTCTTTTTCATATTAAATAAAAATGATTTATGACATAAATTGGGCCTTAATTGCATGATTTGATTTATTAACAAATATTTGTTCTGGTCAGGCTTCATTTGCTAGCCAGATTCCTGGTTTGGAGAAATTCTTAAGTTTACTTGTTTTGTTTTAATCGAAAAGTTCATGTCAGAAGCGTGACACTAGATGGCGACAATTGTTAATGAATGTTCTGCTAATCGCATTGTTTTGTAGGGGAAACTAGTTAAGTACAATGAATGCTTTGTTTCTGGTTGTTTTACGATAACTTTGAAAACAAAGTCATATAAATCAAGATATTTAGCAAAAAAATCACCATTAGTTTATTTTTTTGATTAAAATAGCAGTATAAAAATTTTGCAAATTGGCTGCAAATACAGTTAAAAAGAAGTACATCTTTAAATGTGTCTTTCATAAACATAATTATATTTACGGATGAGTCATCTACAATTCAACACGATGTGCAGGTAAAGGTAACATAACCAAATTATACTTTGCTAAGACAAAAAAAATAAAAATCCACAAAGATGCAATTTTAATCCGTGGAATAAACAACAACACCCTATCGAAATAACTGGCGATGCCCACTTTGGCTGAAACCTAAAAAACTAAATTATCTCTTAACTGTATATGAATCTCTTATTAACTGGCAGACATGTTTTGCACGCTCTTTACAATACTGCTTCAACTGTGTCATGTTCATGGGATTTCTTGCACATAAATGATATTTGCCCACCTAGTCCCCCACACAGAATATGACAGATTTGACATCTGGGATTTGACTTGGCCGTTTCCTAATGTCTCGCTGTGTGTTGGGAAACATTATTAAAAAATGTTTGGCTTATCGGTGTACATTGCAATGAATAGGTTCTCCAACAGTAATATGCGACGTTTTCTGTCTGACTTTTATAAACGGCGTCAAAGTTACATTTTTGTTGTTGTGTATTGTTCAAATGGCTCACCTTTATCTCTGTTCATGTAATCTTGGTTGGTTTATAAAAGCATTGTAAGGCTTATTGTATGATTTGAACCATAGGTTCTTATGGTCATAATGAAAAACATCCCTGGTCTTCGGATGCTTCTGATAAAAAAACTATGATGAAATAGCCTGTGCCCATAACCAGGTGGCAATAAGTGTTGTATGCATATCTGACGCCTCAATGATCACTGGTAGACTGATAAATATAAACAGGTCTATTTGTATGTCTGTGTGTGTCATTATATACCAGTATATCAGTGTATGTGCTGTGTCTATTAGTTTGTATCAACTGTATGTATTATTTCATTTGAATCATTATTCTTTGTAACAAACAAGGCAGTCAGTGAGAGTTCAAGGAATATATTGTAACCGAAATTTGACAATATTTAACCCGAACATATTCACAAGGGGATTTAATTTACAAAGGCCTGCTGTGTGTACCCAATCGTAGTGAATTTGTTCTATGTCAAAGTTAAATGTATTTGTATTTGAGTTTCAAATTGACAAGAATTGTGTCCTAGTGTTTTCAATTGAACATGCATTCCTTTGAGAAAAAAACAACCTAGCTGGCTGAATATTGAATGTTTTTATTCTCCTGTGACTGAACAACGCTATCTGAATCAACCGGAGCTTGAAATGACTACTTTCATTCTAATGTTTGACTGGCACAAAATGTCCTCAGGATAGAGCCTCCAAGTTATCTACCGTCATTACCTGCGATTAGGTCTTCTGTAATGTTTCCTCTACTCTCTGCGTTCTGGAACTTTTGTTGTGAATTCTGCCGCCCTGTGACATGTTTTGTGTGGAAGAATGAATCGGTTTCTACCCCAAAATATCCTCTTAATAATCAGATATCCATTTATGGTCTAAGTCTTAATGACCAACATTTTAATGGTGCCGGGTGGCGTTTGTATAATCTAATATTACCAAATATCTATAAATAGCCTGTCTGCCAAAGAAAAGGTTGTCTCTGTGAGAAAAAAACAAAAAATCTGTGCAAACAACCCAACAAAAATCCTTCACATTATATTTCATTGACAAGCAAAACTTAAATAGTATTGCAAAGCAGAAATTGTGATTGCTTTAACCTCTACTGGTCCCGTGCCACTAGGGGGCAACAGGGCTGGCCCCTCAGATGTATTTTCTGCCCCCTCAGTTTAGGTTTTAAATACTCATGCAAAAAAAAACGTTAAAAAATATATATATGTGCAGAGATTTTAAGTTTTCACACGTAAAATATTTGAAGCCGGTTATCTGATTGTTTTATTTTTCCACTGGGCAAAGGGCATTCAAACATGCTTCTGAAGCATGCTGTTATTTCAGATCCATGGACATTGCTGTTTTGTATTTGTTTTGACAGAACTGATGCTATCATGACAGGTAAATTAATAATTTTGTTAGCCTTACCATTTTCTTATTAAGTATTGACAGTATGCATGTCTCTGGCTGTGTTTAAAGTCTTTACAGGTGGCAGTTTGGCTGCAGGTGTGGGATGTCTCAGTTCTCATTTCATTCAATGGAGTGGCTGACTGGATGTATTAATACTAAACACATCAACAAATGGCTACTACCATAAAGGGTTTAGGGTCCTCCTTCCAGTCATTGGCAAATTGTCCTATGTGATCATAAGAATTGCCTTATTGTCCTATGTGACGAAAATTGGCCAATTCCATTTGCATGAACGTACAATACGTCTCACTGTCAAAATGTTTGGCCATATATTTCCCTTGTGAATCTAAACGCATTACCCCATAATGACAAAACAAAAACTGGTATTCTAAAATGTTAACATTTTCTGAACTGAACTGAAATGACTCATGTACATAAGTACTTCGACCCTTCAGAGCAAATACCCAACCATTAGGTCCAAGGATCTCTCCGTAGGTTCTCATTGATGAGACCACGTTGGAACGGATAGCCAGATACGAATTCCTGGGTGTCCACGTCTCCAACAACCTATCCTGGTCTCTGAACACTACAACCCTGGTCAAAAAGGCACAAAAAAAGCACAAAAAGCCAGTGCCTATCTAACATCCTGGTAAACTTTTACTGCTGCATGGTCCAGAGTATTCTAACTAACTATGTCACAGTCTGGTACAACGATTGCTCTGCGGCCAACCGGAAGTCCCTGCTGTGGGTGGTGATCATTGGTTCCCAGCTCTCTGCCATCAAAGACATCCAGCACAAGCGCTGTTTGCAAGCGCTGAGCGTGTGTTATTATCAGGGACACCTCACACCCGAGCCAGAAACTGTTTGCCGCCCTGCCATCAGGCAAGCGGTACAGATCTCTACTCACCCGCACCAGCAGGCTCAGGAACAGTTTCTTCCCAACTGCTGTTAACCTGCTGAACTCT